>CAXIIO010001222.1:0-54890 GCA_964028335.1 Altica lythri
TTTGTAATCATATACATACTTGAAATCATGTACATAACATTTGATAACATATTTTACAACACTTTGAAAATACAGATACTACCAGAATAATAAAAATTGGAATTATACAGAAATTGTATAAAAAGACATAAAATAACAGTAGGTACACACTCAAAAATACTCACATAATATACCTATTGATATAACTTATGGCAAAGTTGCTATATTCAGTGTTTTGATAAACCGAATTGAAATATAACAAATACTCTTTAAAAAAACAATATGCCTAATAAAATGATAGAATAATAATAAAATTAATGAGAAATTAGCTATATTACATTACTTTCTGGCCATACCTTTCATATAATCTTAGAAAACCGGTGCGTAACACCTTATTGACTTAAAGAAAACAACCACAGTAATTAAAACTTACCATCATTAAATTTTTCTTCTAAATATACACCAGCATGAGCTGCGTATATATACGCAAAAATAAGGAAAATCACTAAATATTTCATTATTTTAAATTATTAGGACGAACTCCGACACGTCAAAACCCCGACAACTCTTTTCTAAAAATGCCAAAAAACTGTCCAAGGAGTGTATATACTTTACGGATATATGTTAGTATTACCGACGTACGTAATATATATTTTTCTCCGTTTTATTCACGAGTTATCGATAGGATATATAGCGACGTTTGTCGTGATAGCGCTATATACTCGACAGATGGAATACTCTGATTGGTTAGAATAGACCGAGAATCAAAAACGTGGCTTACGTTGTCTCGATTTTGCCCGGCGATGTTTTACGGCAGTGCCAGATTTTCAATAACAAAAGCTATGTGAGAATAGAGGTGGGATACTTAATTTAAAGCGTTACCACAATATTTTACTTTTCTAATTAAGAATCCCATCTATAAATGGATTAAATTATGATTCAAAAGAAACGCATTTGTTAAATTTATTTAACTTTATTTTTTTTTAGAAACTTTTAAATATAAATGGTGAATTGTCATGTAGTAATTTGATTTTTTCGTCGGAAAAAAGCCTTTTAACGACTTAAAAACTACTGTATGTGTGGTTTATTTTTAAGTTTTATTCTTATATGCTAAATTGTTAAAAAATTCAAAAATTCATTATTGTTCAGTCTTTTTTAAATTATTGTTAACTTCTTTTTCCTTTTATACTATAAATAATATAATATATGATTATTATCATTGTATAAAGACTAAACAAGTTATTATCAAGGATAATATAACAAGACCTTGATTATAGTCGGCTATTGTTGTGGTACATATCTAGATTTCGAGAATATTTTAGTATGTTTAGTATTGTAAAATGTAAAATGTTCGAGAAATTTAGCAACAAAAATAGCAAACTATTAATCAAGGTTGTGTTATACAGGGTGTCTCATTATATTCTGACTGTTTTTAAGAGCTTATATCTTCGTAACGGTTCTAGATCATACGATGCGGTTTTTACAGTTAGGTTTAAAACTACCGTAAGTTTTGTTGTGACACATTTATATAAATGGCCTACTTCCGTTTTACCCGCTAGAAAAGTGGCGTATTTTCGGAAAACAGTAGATGTAATTTTTTAAATGGGGGACCCTGTATATTTAGCAATTTCCTAAAAGACGCATATTTTTACTTTATACCCATACCTTAAAGTTTAAAATCGGTGCACAGAAAGGGAAGTTAAAATTAAAAAATTACATCTACTTATTCTGAAAATACGCCATTTTTCTATCAGGTAAACCGGAATTAGGCCATTTTTATATAAAGGTGTCCGAACACAACTTAAGATAATTATAAACCTAACTGTGAAAACCGCATCTTATTATCTACAACAGTTTCGAAGATATAAGCTTTTAAAAACAGTCAGAATATAATGAGACACCCTGTATTTAGGAAGATTATTTCCTGAGAATAGCTTTTTCGATGGCATTAGAATCTAATGCACCAAATCTTTCCATTGTGGAAAATTATAACAATAATTAATAATGTCGTTGTTAAACTGACAAATATTTAACATTTATATTTGACGTGACTATTTCTCTAGTGCAATAGTCGCTGAGATTGTTCTAGTGCAATAGTCGCTGATATTTGATTCTGATTCGTCCAATTTCAAAAAATTATGACATTCTATTGGTTAATTTGATTCGAAGGAAATAATCTACTGAATTGCTGTTCGTTATTCTTGCCAAAATTCAAACATTGCTGGACCGATTTAGCTGATCTTGGTTTTGAATTATTTGTAGAAGTTCAGGGTAGGTTTAAACGGTAAGAAACATAAACAATAATTAAAGGCAAATACTAAAAACGAAAATTTAATTTTTCAATACATGTGTATTAAATCTCGTTCATGGGCCAAACACACTCGCTGTAATATGCAATTTACTCCACTCGTAAAGTAATATAGGTACTATTATTGATCGATTTTTTTTTTTATATTTTTGATGCTATGCTGCTTAAACGACATTATACGATGATATACAAGTTCGACAAGTATCTCGTGACAAGGCGGAGCTTCCAGTGTGCAGAGAGAGAAAGTACTCGGTCAGACTAGGATGGAATTTACCTGAAAATTTACGCTTGATAAGATTTCACCAGATTTTAACGTTTTTCAAATGTTGTCAATATGTTGATGATCACAGTAATATTGGCTATTTTTAAGTATAATGTTTAAAGAAATGAGTTAAAAATAAATAACAGAATAGAAGAATACACACAATTAAATTTAAATAACGCGAGTAAATGAAACAAGATAACAGTGTAGATGTAAAGAAATGCTCACAGCATAAAGTCTACCATCTACCACAGAAATGGTTTTTAGTGTACGCCTACCATACCCCCACTTTCAAATTTGTTACGGCGCATCTTCACCTTATTTCACGAGATACTTGTCGGGCTGTACAAAAATTGTATTATTCGTTCCAAGTTCATCCAGACTGATTTTTTTTATCTTTATGAGAGTTAATGAGGGTTTATCGACGTCTGATTATCACTTTCATTGTATTATATTACCTGGTTTTGATATGTACAGTTTTGGGTGTAAAAATTCTAGTATTCTCAGAGTATTGTCGTCGACCGGAGCTTTCGAAAAATTTCTATTATTTAGTGTTGATATTTATTCTTCTTCATATGTTATTGTTACTTTATTAATTAGTGTTGTGTTTTTTATTTTATAATTAATGTTATTTTGTATTTCTAATTATTTTCCATCAATATGTGGCAACCGTGGCTTACACTAGAAATTGAAAATCAAGACAATAATTTTTTGGATGTGAGTGATAATGATTTAATAGTGGAAGTTGATGACAGTGTGAAAAGAGATGAAAGAAAAGTTATCGGTTTTATTAGTAAAATGCTCAGCAAATAATTTTAAATGTGTATAAAGGAATCAGAAAAAAATGTCTACCATAGATGCTGTAAACCAGACTGTAACCCTTACAAAAGTGTCGCAAACCACCGTATATAAATAAATAAAAAATGGACCTTTTGGGAAAATCACGCGCGTTTGTTGATAGCGGTTCTTCAAAGATTATAAAAACATATCATTTACGACAAGTACGTGATATTATATATAATATGTGGGCTGAAAGAAATTATCCTACTTTACGAAGCATTCAAATTAAATTGAAAGGGGAAGAAGTGTCAGATTGAGTGAGAACAACTGTGGCGATTTTTGAAGAACAACTGATTTAAATTTAAGACTATCAAGAAGAGCAAGAAACGAATATTTGCAATATCTACAAACCATAACAAAATATAAGAGAATGCGACATACCAATTTAATATTTGGATGAAACTTGATACGACACACATTCAACGGTGAAGAAAACCAGCAAAAATGCAGAGTAGAAGCTCCTTCTAACAAAGGAAAAAAATAGCATTCTACATTGTGGCAGTTCTGACTGTTGGGTTAAAGGAGCACTCCTTCTCTCTGCTAAAAACATAAAAAAATGCTTTCTGGATTATCATCAACATAAAATATGGATATCCTTCTACTTTAATATTCAATTGTTATTAGTCAGTCAAATTCGAAAAACAATGTTTTGAAAAAAATATTAAATGAACAAAAAAATGTCTTATAACTCATTTTTACATGCTTACAGGGCTTAATTATTCCAATTCAAGTTCAGTTTTTTAAAAAGGGTATTTTTTACTTTTTTTTTAACTATTATTTATTTCACATACATACAAAATCTAATTTGAGCAGAGCGAAAGGATTTTTTTGTACTGTATTTTTATGGATTTTGCCATGTAGTCCATTAGGTAAAGCTGTTTATATAAAAAGTATTTGACAAGACGAGGGCATTTGTTTAAAAACGAGTCCTCTATCACTTATGGTTATACAGCTTTATGCCAACGTTGATCTTTAATATCTCGCCAACCAGTAAGCCGAATGTATCTTTTTTTTTAAATAAAAGCGTCTTTTAATGTTCTTTAAGTGTATAAATTTTGAAATTAATATGTTTAAAGCTCGTAAAGTTATTCAAATAGTTTATAAGCCTAACCTAAAAATTGTTTAAAAATTTTTCCTAGTGAGTGATTTTCATTTTACAACAAGTGTTTAAACCTTCCTTTGTATACCTCATATCAAACAACTCTGGACGTACGTCACATCTGTCACTAAAAATGTTTTCACATGTGTACCACTACAAAATCTATTTTTAAAAAAATGTGTTCGTTTGATAATAGTCATTAGTTAGCACAAATAAATAAATATAATCTTTAAATACACATGGAGCTCATAGTTCATGATTTGTATATATGTGGTTTAAAAAAAACTTACGTAAATGATTCGAATTAATGTAAATGATTCGAATTAATTAAATTTATTGGAGTATTAACCGTGTTTATTGAATACTGGGTATTTTAATAATTTCCTAGGAATTGCCTGCCTTAATGAAAACTTCACTTGTCATTGCATAGCTGCCAAGAGTGCCAAGTCGTTTAGTGTTTTGATTTTGTCAGTTTGATATTTTGCGTTTTTATTTTCTTTCTAAATCTGTTCTTTTGAGAACAAAAAATAGTGTTTTTCGTGAGTATCTATATTTTCAATATGCCTAAAACATTAAATAGTCGCTGCAAAGAGCTTATAGCTTCTTTGATTGAATACTTTGAAAAGGAAAGAGATAATAATGGACCACTGTTACCTTTAACAGCCGTTAATAGAGAGGTAATGTATTCAATATATTTTATGTATTCACGTAAAATTTACTTTGCAAATTTTAGCGGGTAGCTGCGGCTTTAAAATTAAGTCGAACTACCGTGAGTTCTATTTCACAGACCACCAAATCCAACGAATTGCTTACATCTCCACCCAAAAAATGAAGCTATAAGAAGAGAGTTGTAAATACTGAACTTTTAAATACCAGTGACATTCGTAATACTATTTATGAAATGTATGAAAGAAGTAAGTACATAAAAATATTGCAAATTATTTATTAAAGTAAACCATTTTTTTTAGAAGAACATATAACTTTGTCCTCTTTGGAGATTAAACTAAAGGATAAACAACTGTTTAATGGAAGCCGCATGTCTCTAGTGAAAGTTCCTAGCAAGTTACAACAGAGCAAAGTATTTATAAATTATGAATTTAAAAACATTTTGATTGGATTGGTAAAGTTATAATTTCTGTATTAAATTAAATATTTTGTTAATATTAAATATTCTTATGCTTATAAAAGTTTGTGTTTTACTAACTTGGTGTAAATAAAAAAATACTTCACCGTCAGCCATTTACTATTTACTTTTAAAATTTGTAGTTAATTGTTGTGGTTTAAAATTTTAAATGTATATTTCGTGCTTTTATTTTCACTTGGCAACAGTGTTAACTTGGTTGTGTCAAGAAATCTGTGACGTGCGTTTAAAGTTGTTTGAGATAAACTTTATGTAAAAAGATTGGTGATTTTTTGAGATACTTATTTGGGGCCTAGTATGAATTTGTAAATTTCCGATTTTTTTCCAGTAGGCTGGATTGCAAAATTATTATGCAAAAACTATTCGACCGATCTTAACAAAATTGAGCACAGGTTGTCGATAACAATTAAAGGATAAACTTCACTTTTTTTCCAATCATTGCTATTTTTTTACAATAAACATTAAATTTTAATTTTTAACTAACATAATATTGTGTAGAATTAAATAACGAAACTTTAAATATAATTTTTCTCTAGGAGCAATATTTTCCGAATTATACACGAAAATAGGAGTAAATAAGAAATTTTCAACTTTTTCAGATTTTGTTAAATAAAAAATTTAGCACAGGGTTTGCGACTGGCGCATATCGTAATTATCGCTATTCGGCACATCCTGAAGGGATTCCAGCAAAAAAATAACTTCCTATGGAAAATGTCCATTATGGTTTGCATTTTCACAGATTGGTCTATAAGTTCATAGTAAAATTTATTTATAATTATTAGAAATTTTGAAAGAGAATAAAATTCTCATTTCAGTATTTTTATATAGCTGGACGATTCCCTTTAATTTATAAATTACTTTCGCAAAGTGAATTTCTCCTTTTACGTCTTCGAACAAAATTAGAAAACTTCAAATTTTTCACCTCTCTAATACAGATAATTTACTTCATTTATTCTCTAAACTTATCGCTATTCCTTCCAATCTGGCAACGGTGGATGATTGTAGTACGTGGTGACGTGCAGACCATTAACTTGGGAACAACATACAGTTGTATTGCTGTGATTGGTCGGTAGTAAAGTGATTTTAACAAGTGGCGCGTAATTATACATATTTAAATTTGTTAACATTGCGATGTATAGATAACAGATAGAACTATGCAGATATGGGTTAAAATATATCGTAGTATACAATTTACAATTTATATGGAATTAGTTTATCAATTTAAAATAAATATAGATTATTTTAGATTAGAATGTAGGTATTTTTGATTTCTGGGTATTAAATTTATTATTAATAAATACCTACTAACTATCTATAGTTCATTTATAAGGAGTAGTTGATTATGTTGGTTTTTAAATAAGCATTTTAATAATTATATTTTATTAAAATTTTACGTTATATTTGCGCTCTTTTTTGGCAAGCGTATTATAGTAGGTATACCTATAGTATATAGTATAATATATATAGTATACTAGCTGAATTTCGTACCGCCTAACAATATTTTTCATTTTTTGTTTTGTTTTTGTTCATTTTGTTATGTTTTCTCGTTCGTGTCTATTTTTTTGTTGTCTTTTGTAATTTTTCCAGTTTAGTCGTTTTTTTCAATTTCTCATATTTTTTTTCTAACCTAGGTATATTTACAATTATTTATTGTGGAAAAGAGTCCTCGTATATATTTTGCTATTTTAATATAACTTTAAGTAAGTAATTGAATAAATATCCAAAATAATATACAACACATGAAAAAGGAATGAAAAATAATTAAGAAAAATTGATGTTACGTAATATATCGATAAAAAATTCATATGCAGCACGAGTAGAAACTCAAAGGTGCCAACCACAGACCAACAAATATAGTGCCATTATTATAGTATAGTAATTTGTGGCCATTATAGTATAGTAATTTGTGAGTGCCATCCACGAAGTATAGATACCAGGAGTTTAAACGTAATGTTAAACAAATCGTCTCAATTTAGGGGACAGAACTATTGCCGGTAAAGTGCGCCCGTGTTCAAGAGATACTCTTTTAAATCCTTACGCGGGAAGTTTTGTTGCTATTGACACCTTTTATGACAACTAATTTAAAATAAATAAATTAATATTATATATTTAACTAGCGGACCCGGCGGACTTCGCATCGCCTAACACTAATGTTTTTTTCAATTTTTTTTATTTTTACGATTAATTTTTTGTATTTTTTATCATATTTTCTCGTTAGTTACCAGTTTTTACTATTATTTATAGTACTTTGTAATTTATCGGTTAGGTATATTATATATTAACTGCGCCACCTAACGGTGGCGTCATAGTTCTTAGGTAAGTAAGTTTTGCTCTTTTAAATATATGAGATATCAACTGCGTCACCTTACGGTGGCGTCATAGTACTTAATTATGTAAGAATTACAGGTGTAAATTTATAACATCTCAACTGCGCCACCTTAGGGTATCGTCATAATGATTTATTTCGTAATAAACGCGTCCAATCGCTGCAAAATTCAAAGAGCTATAAGGAAAATCGCGGCCTTCGTTGCCGCCGCCCCTGCCGGCCAGTACCACCGCAAGCGCTACGTCCCGCAATTTTAAATCTGCAATATCTTCGAAAATATTCATTTAAATCTTGTGCTGTAAGGACCATATAGATCTATATTAAATCAACAATGTATTTAAGCTATTTAATTGGATAAGGATTAATGCTGTATTGGTTAAAATCGCTTCGAAAATTAGCCATTATTTGTCGTAAAAAGTAAATGACAAAAAAATGTTATTGTGGGATATCCATAAGAGATAAACATATACCATCGCGAAGTTTTCTGTAGACCTTTGTGTACAAATAATTAGTACATTATTTTGATAAATCTCGTAGGGTTCAGCCTGCGTTTGCAATGTAAGCGGAAAAAAATTGATAATTAACGACATCACATTAGAAACCTCAAAAATAACAGTATTTCTACAGTATTAATATTTAATGGATGTTATTATACATATAAACCTTCCTCTTGAATCACTCTATCTATTAAAAAAAACGCATCAAAATCCGTTGCGTAGTTTTAAAGATTTAAGCATACAAAGGGAAATAGGGACAGAAAAAGCGACTTTGTTTTATACTATGTATTTCCCTTTCGCGCCGCCAGTGGCAAAAATTAGAACTATGATGTGGGTTGATTATTGGGTACCAGAAATATTATGAAAAAGCCTATACCGTGTAGACTCTTGGTATCTATACTTCGAGTTGCCATCAGTGAAAAGTTCACAACGGAAGGTCCTATAGTTTTCTATAAAAAAATTAAGGGAAGGCGACATTTGTAAGAAGTTCACAGTGGATGGTCCTATAGTTTTCTGTAAAAAAGTTAATATAAGGCGCCATCTGTTTGAGATTTATGAAACTTATGATTAATAACACTAATCAATATTGATAGTCAGTTTATATATATAAATCCCAGCACTGCAAGCCTTAAAGGCTTATGGCTTCCGTTTCTATTTTCTTAACTATCTCCTTCCACGTTTTCCTATCCCTTGTCTTGTTTTCCCAATTCTGAATTCCCACTCTTCTGATATCTTCCAAAACGGCGTTTAACCATTTTTTCTTTGGTCTTCCTCTCCTCTTCTTTCCTCCTTCTCCTCCGATCAGCAGCTTTTTCACATGTCTAACTTCCGGCATTCTATATAGATGACCCAACCACCTTGCCCTTTGCGTTTAATAGCCTGAGTAATGGAAAGTTGGCCATATATAACTGCATTACTTCGTCATTTGTTAGGCGTCTCCACTGCCCGTTCAGTTCTTTAATGCCACCAAAGATTTTTCTTAATAGTCAGTTTATTGTTCGTTATAAATTATTGAAACCATTAATCGAAATAAAAACTATTCTAGTTTCCTCAAGTTTGGTTGGCTTGGTGAAGAGTTCATTAGGAAGATACATCGTAACACTGACTTTTTATATATTAAGATATATTATACTTTTAATAAGGCATTTCCTCTAATCCCCATTAAGCAAAAAACTCAGAAACCTTGGACTACCAAAAGTATCCGCCTATCAGCCAAGAATATGCGTTCACTAATATACATAAAAAACTATAAGCGCTAAAAGTGTTTCAAACGAAACTTGGTCTATAATAATTCCTTAGAAAACTTACTCAGCTCAAACATTTTTCCTTCCAAACCCTAAAATTCTAACTGAATATTTCGTTAATGTGGGTAAATGATAACATCAACTATTCAGCCAGTTGATAAAAATGAACTGAATCGAACAATCAAAAGTAATACCTGTAGTATTGATGGGCTATCCATAAAAAATTTCTCAAACCTCCCAGATAATGTGTTGAAAGTCTTGATCTTACTTATTAATGATTCCTTTGAAAATGGTGCATACTCTTTTTGTATCGAATTTGCAAAAAATTCCTGGAGACGAGGTCCGTCTTAAGCACCAGGTGTTTCGAAAACCATCCCCATTATTATAATCGTATTTAGCGACTCAAAAAACCGCCGAGTACCCAGTGTGCACTAATTTCGTACAGAATTTACATAAAACCCCAGAAGAAGAGGTAAATACCCCAGGCACAAGTGCGCGGAGACTTTCGGCATCATGATATTCGTGTTCAGCGACCCTAAAAACCTATATAAATTGAACTCATTTTCAGCAATAATTACCGAGTTGTAAGTTTTCTCTCTATTGTCTGTTCGGAATGCACTTTTCGAATGCAGAAATGCAATTTCCCATTTTTACATTATAAAAAATAGCGACAAATTTCCTGATATTCTAACGAATCCAATGCAAAAAACGCATTCCGATCCATCTTACGTTACAAAATTCGACTATTCGTAAAAACTCCGTTTATGTAGCGAACAACCTTAAAAGCATAGAGCAGAATATACTGCAACCATGTGACGATACTTTAGAGTTTAGACTACAATACAATACTCATTACTGACTATTATTATTACGTAACAGAATTATAAAATAATCTGTTAAATAATCATGTGGTCAGTCACTATGATATTCATACACTAGTTCAGACTGTTTTTTGTATATATATTCCTTTTCAATGTACTGAATCGTGAAACGGTGTTCAAAGGACTTATAGTTATGACTAATAACATGTGGTAAATATTTCATCTTTGTTTTTACCGACCAATATACCTTATAAGTGTTTCTGTCTCTCTCTTACTCACACCATTACATATGTAATAATTTTTCCCATTTAACTCTACACAAATTTTTTCCGCCGAGTGCATGAATAGAAGTATAACTTCAAAAAGGTGGCGATAAATCAAGTACAGGCAACTATAAGCCTATTGCCTTGCTACTGGTACTATCAAAATTATTGACTTACGAAAGCCCGACTTATACTCTTCGTCGTTAAAAACAATATTTTATCGCAGAACCAGTTCGGCTTTTTGTCTAATATATGTACCAGTGATGCCATAGTTTTTTTTTCTTCATTAATGACATCAATCATTTGAAAATAGATGGAAAAAATGTCTTATTTGCTGATGCAGCTATAACTTCTGTTTTACTGAAAAAAAATCCTGGTCTGACTCTAATTTAATCTCTTTTGACGTAGATAAGACAGTAGCTTTATGCTATAAAGGAGCTTTTTAACCCTTGGTTCTAAATAATAGCAAAATCAGAACCGTTGATTTGGAAAATTTCTTGGCATTTTTATGGACAGCAACCTTAAACCATCCCTTCATACGAGTCGTTAAGTAAAACACCTGCCTTAGCGTGTTATGCAATAAGATCTGTTTCTAAAGAAATCAATGTATCATCAGCCAAAATAACATATTTCTCGTTGATCGGGTCTCATATTCGATATTGTAACAACAACATTGAGTGCGCTGCATTCCTCAACAGCTAGAGGCCACTGACGTTCCCTCTACGAAGAGAGAAGAACGTCACTCACTATTCATTCATTCATTATTCATGATTCAACCACCATAAACGCAATATATGACAACTTGCTCTTTTTACTAATATATTTTCACGTGTATTGTATTACATATCAAACAGTAGTGTTATATTAAATACGTATTCCTGTTCATCAGTGTGTCTCTCTGTGTTTAGTGTAGTAATTGCTCATTGTTCCCTACGCAGAACCTCACACCACACCCGTTTGTATTAACATCCTTACAATACCCCCACATCCTGTCGCCCAACTCGAGGCCGTAGAAACATTGAGACATTATTTAGTGAACTGTTAAGTGAACGCAGGACTGCAGACTGGATTTAAACAGGTTGTATTTATATTATTTTATTTGTTTAAGCATTACGGTTCGTTTGCTAGAATCAAACATAACCTAATATTTCGCATAATCGCGCGCTTTCTCAAATCATTCTTCTTCTTCTTCTTCTTCTTTGTCGAATGGCTTCGCTACAGGGCGATTCGCCAGCACTATTTGTTTGCGGCTGAGATGCTAGCTGGTATTATACCATTTCACAGCCGCTGACATTTGCTTCACAAATTACAGTTTGCTTGAAGTGGTAAATTTGTATAATACTTATGTTATTGAGAGGTTATAATTAAACAATTAATGTAAAACAAATGGTAGGTAAGGTATACATTACACAAGACAGCACAATTGAAGGAAAATCTGAAAGGAAACATATTATAAAATTGAGCATTGTTTGTTACAATTTAATTTTGTTAAAATCAAGAAAGCGCAGAATTGTGTTGATCGTCCTTGTATTGGGTGAAAATAGTAATGACTCAATCGACAAAGGGGTAGCATAGTTCATTGATGTGAAAATTGTGTATAAATCCATATTAGGTGATATATTGATGGGACATTCAAAGAAGATATGGTTCAGGTCCTCCACTCTACCGCATTCACAAAAAGGGTTATTTATAATATTGATTTTAAAAAGGTGTTGTTTTGTCAAACAATGACCAGTTCTCATACGGATTATTGTAGATATGTGTCTTCTATTTACATAAACTAAGTCAGAAAACCACGATTTGGAAGGAAAAGAGGTTTGTATTTTTTTATATTGGAAATTTTTCTTCTGTACAGTATCGCTCCATTTGTTTTTAAATTTGACAATTATCTTTCCTTTAATGACACTTGCAATGTCTTGGGAATCTAGGGAAATGTTTAGAGGAATGTTTAAATTAGCCCCTATTTTAGCTAGTAGGTCCGCTTCTGAGTTACCAGGAATATCAGAATGTCCTGGTATCCAGGAAACCAGGATTTGGGATCCACCCTTATTTGACTGAGCAATAAGATTTCTTGTTTTTAGGATTACTGGGTCGTCTGATGCTGAAATTTTGGGGGTTGTTATTTTATTGATAGCATTTAGGGAATCGGAAAATATAATAGCCTTGTTAATTCCTTTCGAAAAAGTAACTTTTATTGCTTGGTAGATTGCCACAATTTCTGCTTTAGTGATGGATAATTCACCAGGAAGTCTGGAGGAAAATTTAAAATTAATGTTAGGGATGTTGATTCCAAAACCTGCTCTACCGTTTATTTTTGAGGCGTCAGTGTATATTAATGAAAAGTCTTTAGTGTAGTATTCTGTAGCCGCAGAGAATTGTTGTTTAATTAGTATGTCATTTTTCTTTATGTTGCAATTTAGCGAGTGTATGGGTTTAACTAATGTGTTGAAATCTGTTTCATAGCACGGGAAATTTGAAGATTTGTAGATTTTTTTAAAGTAGGGGAGGAAATAATCAAGGGCCGAGATGAGGTGTGGTATGTGATTGCTTTTGTTCCAAATTGGTTTGTTTATAATTATTCTGCGAATTCTAAAAAGGGATGAAATTATTGGATGGTTTTTTATCCTGATGATTTTGGACAAAAATTTTGTTGCCAATATTAGGGTTCTATGTTCTATGTCGATCTGTGCGGATTCAGCTAAGATTGCCATATGTGGGGTAGATTTCATACATCCTAGGCAGGTTCTGAGACCTTCAAAAAATACTGTATTTAATTTATTGATGGTTTTTAGGGTTATTGGACTGAAAAGAAAAGAAGCATAATCTATATGTGATCTAATTAGTGCGTTAAATGTCATGATAAGAATTCTAGGGTCCGCGCCCCACCACACTCCACATAGTGCACGTAACACATTCATGTTGGTCTTTATTTTATAGATGATTTTTTCAAAATGAGGATTCCAGTCCAAGTGTTTGTGGAATATGACTCCTAGAAATTTTACTTGGTTTTTCAAGGGAATAATTGTGTTGTTACAGAAAATTGGTGGAGGTTTTATTTTACGTTGTCCTTTTGTAAACCACAGAGCTTCACATTTTTCAGATGACAGAGACAACTTGTGTGTTTTGAGCCATTTTTGAATAGTAAGTATTTCCATGTTCATTAGGTCAACCATATTATGAATATCTTTTCCAGTTATATATACGACCAAGTCGTCTGCATAACCACAAATGTTTACCCTCTCAGAAACTATAGCAAATAGGTCGTGGGTGTATATATTAAAGAGGATAGTACTTAGGGGTGAACCTTGGGGGAGACCTTTGGAAGCTGTGTATGGTCCTAGAAAGTTACCAGTACATGATCTTGAATATAGCAATCTATGTTGTAAGAGATTGAAAATCAGGTTGTTTAATGCGGAAGGGATATTTAATTTTTGAATTGTATTTAGAGTATGGAGATGTCAACATTATCATACGCCGACTTGATATCAAGAAAAACGGCTAAAACTGATTGTGAGGATTCGAATGATTCTAATATGGAAGAATGGAGTAGGGCTAGGTTGTCATATGTTCCTCTACCTTTCCTAAAACCAGATTGGAAGATTTTGAATGAAAGTGTCTGTTCCATGTGCCAGTCCAGGCGATTTTTTATCACGATTTCAAGAGTTTTAAGGATGCAGGAGGATAAGACTATAGGTCTGAAGCTATCGGACGACAGAGGATTCTTGAGGGGCTTTAATATATTAATTATATTAAAATTTCTCCAATCGTTGGGAATAGATCCACCATACAAACAATTGTTATAAAACGACAATAATATATTTTTTGCAGAGAGTGGTAGGTGTTTTATCATTGTGTAAGAGATATCGTCCATACCTGCAGCAGAGTCTTTTTTATTGGATAGAGCAAGGTCAAGTTCATAGATTGAAAATGGGACTACTAATTCATTATCATAGGAAAGAGTGAAATTAGGGTCTATATTGATGGAAGACATTTTATAGAGAGTTTCTTGTTTAATATCGTCTGAGGGGTTGCAGAATTCTTTGAAATTGTGGTAATTTGAAAATTTTTTGATTTTATCCCATACATACGAAATATTAGATTCTTTATTTAATGTTTCACAGAAATTTTTAAATTTATGTTTTTTCTTTTGTTTTAGGTTTCTTCTGGTTATAGCAATCAAACGTTTTGTTTCAATGAAATTTTCGAGCGAAGGGGAATTATTAAAGTTGGCTATTGCCCTTTTTCGGGATTTAATCCATAGCGAACATTCCTCGTCCCACCATGGATTACTGGGTTTGCCACGTACACCACAATTTTTAAAAGGGATTGTTTCGTTGGCAGCCTTGTTAATAACCGATAGAAATTCTTCGTAACTTGGTTTTTCGGGTATATTGTGAATATATGTAGAAAGCTTTGTGAAATAAAGTTTCCAATCAGCTTTTTTGGTGTTTCTAATCTTATATATGTTACAAAATGATTTTTTAGATATATTCATCTTCGAAATATTCAAGTTGACAAAGGTGGGAAAGTGGTTGCTGTTGCCACAATCCTGTATAACATCCCATTTAGAGTATATGACCATGCTATTGCTCATGATTGATAGATCTACTGCACTGGTATTCTTGTCGGGAGGTTGAAGAAGAGTTGGAGAGCCATTGTTTAACACTGTCAAGTTATTGTCGAAACAAAAGTCGAAAATATTTTTACCTCCTATATTGGGTATACCATTATCCCATGCAGGGTGGTGTGAGTTCATGTCTCCCATAATAATTAGATTTTTTAATTGGATATCTTTGATCATGTCATTTAAAAAGGATTGTGATAGAGCCGAGTTGGAACTGGAATATATATTTATAAGGTAAAGATTGTCAATGTTGATAATTATGTATTGAATTAAATCAGAATTGAATTTTCTAGTGGTTGAGAAGAATATGGATTTTTTGACACATGTGATTACACCACCGTAACCGTCATCTCTATCTTGACGAACAGTGTTGTAGGAGTTTAGGGAGAATCTTGAGTCATTACTAAGCCATGACTCGTTAATGAAGATAACATCAGGATCTTTATCGGATATTAAGTTGATTAAATTATCCCTATTTGCTTTAATACTTCGTATATTCCATTGTAGAATTTTTAATTTTGTTTTACAAGACATAGTAAATGTGAAAAATCAATAAAAATCGGCTTCAGAGGATGAATCTAGTTCCATATAGGAACCTACATTTAAATGGGATAAAATTTTTTTAATGTTATTTAGATTATCGGGTGTTGCGTTATTTATAAATTGTAAGCAAGCATTTTTAATAATATGAACAGGATCGGAGTCAGAATTTTGAATAGAATGCAAGGCACTGGAGTTCCAGGCTAAATTTTGTTGAGAAGATGAGGGGGATTTTTCAAGAGATGTAGATTTAGAAGATGACATTAGGGTTTGTTGGGGAGACACTGAGGATTTCATTGATCTTCCATTAGGAAAGAAGAGGGCTTCTTCATGGGCCTTCTTATCATAACCTTTCTGTAGTACTCTACGTTTATTGTCAGGATTGGTTGCTACTTGTTGAAAGGAACGTTTGGTAGTGGAGGACCTGAAGTTATGTACTCTTCTTTGCATAGGTGAAATAGAATTGTTTGTATTGGACTTAGTGTTTGATGTGTTATTGTATGTACTACTATTAGAGTGTCTGTTAGGAAGAGTCGGAAAGTCTTTAGAGTTCATTATGAATCTTTCTTTTTCTAAATATGCTTTAGGTATTGCATCATTCGCATCAAAAAATGACATATTTTCAAAAGCCATTAATTCTTTGATATTCTTTTGTCTTAGAAACTCTGGACATTCTCTATCAGTGGCTTTGTGAGGGCCTTTACAATAAAAACATTTTATTTCGCATTCATCTGAATGAGCGAGTTCGCCGCAGTTACAGCAACGTGACTTGCCCTTACAATGAGTTTTTGTATGACCAAATCTAAGACAATTGAAACATTGTGTAACTGGGGCGATGTATATATCAACGCGTTTAGGCAAATCGTAAAAATTTATAGATTTGGGCATTATTACCCCTTTAAAAGTAAAAAGTGCGGTGCCGGTTGGTTCATAAGTTGTATTACCGTTATTAATGACTCTTCTATTGAGCCGTCTAACACTTAGTATTTCAATATCAGTATCAGTACTGCAACATTCTAGCAATTCTTTGTCATCAACATCCATATCTAGTTGTCTTACTAAGCCTTTACACGTTACAAAGTTAAATGGGATGAAAATTTTATATCCTTTCTCCAAAAGATTTTTATTGTTTAAGAATTCATTAGCAGATTGAAAATTTAAAAATTCTACTGCGATTCTATTCAACCCTTTGCTTGAAATTTTCTTAATATCTTTTAATTTTAGATTAAATATATCGCGTGCTATTTTTATTCCATTAAATGTACCTACTTTAATACCAGGTATGTTAGTCGATTCTAAGTATACAAAAAAGGGACCACTATCTTTATCAGTATAAATGTTATTGTTTTTTTGTGTTTTGTCGATTTGTGAGACGGAATTTTCAAATAAATTAGCCGAAATAATATCGTTTTTTATTAAGGGAGCCGGGTTATTAGATGAATCAAGGGAGGACGAGCCTCCCCCTTCATCACCCATAATTTTAAAAAGGCCGTCAGCACAACTCTGTATAGAAGAAACAGAAAAAAAAAAACGTAAAAAAAGAAAAAATAATTAAATGAAATAAGGAAAAGCAACTACCGTATACTAATGCAAAGTAAATGTAACCAAAGTCAAAAATAAAAACTAATGCTCAACTTACCCACACTAGACAAATAGGTAGGGTGATTAAAGAAAGCCTCTCGTATGCGATGTTTCACCACCAAGCACAGGTCGAGAATTCCTCAAATCATTCGATAATTCGATTTCAGACAATCGATTTACCGCATTTCACTACTAATCAGTGCTATCGCTGCTATTTCGTCTCTCTTCAACGCGCTGTTGCCGAATTTATTTTTTGAATACACGTTTACGGACTTTTTTTTATTCAGTTTAATCGCTGCTATACCGTCTCGCTTTAGTGCGCTGTTGTCACGTTTATCAAATTATTGAACATTTGCCGACTTTTTCGTATTTATTTAAAATTTGTGTTTTTCTCGCTGGAAAATACATTTACTGTATATTTTCGTATATATATGAACTCTGGAATTAAAAGTAGGTTACGTAGCCACAGTTTCGAGATGACTAATATAACTTTAACCGAAGAACAATTCCGAGCGCTTCTTCAAAATATAAGTGTTACAACTACTAATCAAACACCTACTACACCGAACGTAGGCAACTTTTCAAAGTGTAATAGTCGCTTTGCAGGAACAAAAGCCAAGATGTAGAAGCTTTTATAGATGCAATCACGGTATACAAAGAGTGTTTGCACATTACAGATGACAATGCTATTAAAGGCTTGTCAATGCTTTTAGACAATCATGCAGCTATTTGGTGGCAAGGAACCAAAACTTCTTTAACGACTTGGGACGAAGTTGTTATTTCTTTACGACATGCTTTCGGAAATAGTAAATCTGCACCAAAAATTTTCAGAGAACTTTTTTCCAAAGAGCAGGGTGATAAAGAACCTACCGATGTTTTTGTTAATAAATGTCGAGCACTACTTTCATATCTTCCTTCAGGTGAAAATCATCCGATTCTTCACGATACGTTCAAAATTGACATGATTTATAGTCTTCTGTCTCATAAAATACGTGAACGTTTACCTAGAACAGATATTATTACTTTCGATGATCTCATAAAACGAGCAAGAGCAATTGAAGAATCTCTAACTGAGAAATCTAGTAACTCCGTAAATGAAACTAATACGAGTCACACGAAGTTACGTCCAAAATGCACATTTTGCAAACACTTTGGTGATACACAGAACGAATGCAGAAAATTTGCCGCTACTAAGCAGAGTGCTAACACATTACCTCGCTTACGATCAACAAATGCTAATAATGATTTAGATTCTAACCGAAATTCATTACGTACCTCAAACATTGTTTGTTATGGATGTAATACTCCAGGTTTTGTACGATCAAACTGTCCAAATTGTAGTAACAACTTACGTCCTACAACATCTGCGGAAACAGCATCAGTTGAATTATTAATGGCAGATACAAATTGTTTAAATTGCCGTCCTCTTCTTCCAATCACAGTCTATGGACTTAGTGGATGTGCTTATGTTGATACCGGTGCAAAATGCACCATAGCAGGAAATAGACTTTATCGTCATTTTCTAGACCAACAACTTTCGTATTCAATTAAAGATATGACTTTAGTTCTGGCCGATGGTGAAACCCGTATAGCATCAGCCCATATCTTTGAATGTGATGTAATAATTTTGAATAGAACTGTTCAAACGACTTTCGTCGCTTTTCCTGAACACGTATCTTCGAAAACACTTCTTGGTGTTGATTTTATTACTCATGCCAATCTTCTTATAAATATTCCACAAATGAAATATTCGTTTGCAGACATGCCTTTGGTTCAATATAATTTTATAGAGGAACCTTTTCTTGAAGAATCGAATTCAGAGCGGTGAAAATAAATAAACGTTTTGTATTTCAACAATGTATATTTTAAAGATTACAACGAAACTTTTATAAACACTTCTGAAACTTGTACTAATAACAACCATTTACTACTGACTACACTTTCACAATATTACAACTGTTACCAACATAAAACTAAAGTGCAGAGTGCGCCACATATACTACAATTAATGACAAATTGGCGGTATATTTAAATTCAAATACAAAATATCAACACACCCCCTCAATTTGGCAAAACAACTAATAAACATAATTAAAAAAAAATTCAAATTAAGAAAACTCTACCACTCCAATCTTATTTCTGAAATAATTAAACTTGGTAGATGTTAAAGCCTTAGTCATTAAATCTGCATATTGATGTTCTGTCGGTACATACTTTAAAGTGATTTTATTATTTAGAATACATTCTCTAACAAAATGATGACGTACATCTATATGCTTTGATCTTTTAGTTTCTAAGGTTGTGGCAATTTTAATACATGACTGATTGTCTTCAAAAACTAAAATAGGACCAATATCCTGTAAAATAATTTCTTCTAATAAATTTCTAAGAAATAAACACTCAGTTATACAATTTGACAATGCTACATATTCAGCTTCAGTGCTCGATAATGCAATGATGGATTGCTTTTTAGATTTCCAAAATATTACATTATTATTCAACTTTAAAATAAATCCACTAATGCTTTTCCTATCATTAACATTATTGGCAAAATCTGCATCTACGTAGGCACTAATGCTGAAATCTCTCTTACTTTTTGTAAATTCTAAAACATAATTTTCAGTTTTCTTTAAATATCTTAACACATTTTTCAAATGTTTCCAATGAGTAACATTAAAACAATTCTGAAATTGACTAAAATAAGTTATAGCGAAGCATAAATCAGGTCTACTACCTAACATTATATACATTAATGACCCTATAAGTTGTTTAAAAGGTACATTCATATTTACATTATTTTCAATTGACAAATTTAACTTATATTGAATAGGTAGGTCCAATGGTTTACTATCTTCCATATTAAATTGTTTTAAAACCTTTTTAATTAATTTACCCTGTGAAATTATAAGTTTATTATCTACTCTCTTAATATCAATCCCTAAGAATACTAAATTATTGTTATTTCCCAAATCTTTCATTTCAAACTCTTTTGAAAGCATTCTTTTAACCTTATCTACATCAATTAACATATTTGATACAATTATTAAATCATCAACCCAAACTAAAATATAAGTGTTTTTATGAACATATAAACATGGATCAACCAATGATCTCTTGTATTCATTATTTACTAAAAATATATGAAGACGATCATACCAACACTTTGGGCTTTGTTTAAGTCCATATAAAGCTTTTTGAAGTTTACACACATAACCAGGTTTTGAATTTCTTAATCCAAGTGGGGGATACATATATACAGGATCTTTTAATATACCATTCAAAAAAGCTGATTTAACATCCATCTGGTGTATTTGTGCATCAGTTTCAAGAGCTAAAACCAATAACATTCGTAATGTAATCATCCTAGCTACAGGAGTAAAGGTTTCTTCATCTACTGCCATTTCTTGCTTATATCCTCTTGCAACCAATCTAGCCTTCTTAATTTCCTTGCCGTCTATCTCCTTCTTAGAGAAAACCCATCGTGAGTCTATAATGTTTACGTCTTCAGGTGGAATAACATAATTCCAAGTCCTGTTTTTCTCCAATATTTCTATCTCGTTTTCTATTGCTTTGGACCATCCTTTATCTTTAATTGCTTCCGTAAAATTATTGGGTGTATCCTCAGGTATAATACCTATTGATAAAGCTGCCATAAGACCATCCAAATCTGTATCATAATCATTTAGTAAAGTCGGTTTTCTTCTAACTCTTGTACCTCTTCTTGGTTGTACTTCAATGTCATCCTCATTTTCTGGATTTATCTCCTCTTCATCTTGACTTTCCTTTTCCTTTTCAGTTAATTCATTTTCTTCAAAAATATGAATACTAGTATCATGCATTTTCAATTCATCAAATATTGCACTACGTGCAATAACTATTTGTCGCTTTAAAGGATCCCACATTCGATAACCATTTTTAGCATAACCCATTAAATACATTTCCTTACTTCTTTCATCAAGTTTTCCTCGTAATTCTTTTGGTACGTGTACCCATCCAATTGATCCAAAAATTTTAATTTTATCTATATCCAGTTTTTGATTTAACCATATTTCTGATGGAGTTTTTCTTGTTTTATTCGCTGTAGTTGGTAATCGGTTTATTATGTATGTAGCTGCTCTAACAGCTTCACCCCAAAAACTCTTACATAAATTAGCATCCAATAACATACATCTTGTCATATTCAAAACTGTACGATTAAATCTTTCGCTTACTCCATTTTGTTGTGGATTTCTTGGCACAGTATATTCAATTGCAATACCTTTTTCTCTACAAAAGTTTTTAAATTCAACAGATGCATACTCACCTCCATTATCACACCGTAACCTCGAAATTCTCTCTTTAGAATGTGCTGTAGCCATAGCTTCGTACTCCTTGAATTTATCTAAGACTTCACTTTTATTTTTCAACAAGTATAGGTAAGTAAAGTGAGAAAAATGATCAATAAAAGTAACATAATACTTATAACCATCATACGTTTGAGGATTAATAGGACCCGCAACATCAGATGAGATTACTTCCAATATTCTCGTTGCTTTTCTGCTATCTGGTGTACTGGTATATGGTCTATTCGTTTGCTTTCCTTTCATACAAACTTCACAGATACTCTTCGATGGATAGATAGATGAATGACCCATTCTTCTATGTAATATTTCAGGATCTCCGTGTGCTATACTTACATTATGAGCTAAAACATTAAATTTAACAACATACAAATTACCCTGCAATTGTCCCTTCAAAACTAATTTATTTTTATCATAAACCATTACACCTTCCCTTTCAAAAATAATTTTTAATCCTGCTTTTTGCATTTTCTTAACTGACAACAAATTATATGGAATTTCTTTACATTCTAATACATCTTTAATATTAACTTTAATACCAAAATCATTAATAACATTTAAATTACCTACTTTGTGTGCTTTGATTGTCACTCCTTGTTTAGCTACATTAATTTTATAATCAACAGGTTTACTATTACATAAAAACTTTCCTGTTATTGTATTTACTAGATGATTCGTGGCCCCTGAGTCCACAATAAAAATAATTTTACCATCATTACTGTCATTTTCTGAAAATAGGTTAACATAATTGACATTGACATTTCTACCGATTGATGTTTGATCAGGCTTGCCATCTTGATATTCTTGATTCGAGTTGCGTTCTGTACATCGAACTACACCCGAACTGCTCCCAGTGCCGCCATCTTCTTCTATTTCTACTAACATACTTATTTCACTGGCACTATCTCCTTCTAACACATTCACTACGCGTCTTTCCGGACACTCACTTTTCTTATGACCAATTTTGTTACACTGATAACACTTGAATGGAAACTGTCCTTGACCTTGATTTACATTTCTTCTATAATTTTGATAGCCTCTTCTACGTTGAAAGTTTCTATTTTTGTTTCTTGTGTTCGCCCAATTTGTGGCCATTGCTGTCTCATCAAATACTTCCTGTCCTCTTCCCTGTCTTAATTCCTCTTGTAAAAGTTTATTTTTCACCATTTCCAAACTAATTTTTGAGGGATCTTGACTGAACATAACGTCTATCGCCGCAACAACTGGTTGATAATCCACCGGCATAGCCGCAAGTAACTGCGATATCACCTCGGTTTCCTCCATTAAACCACCACTGTTTCTTAAATCCGTTACAGTCCTTTCAAAATTTAATAAAAAAACAGCTAACTTTTCTTTGTTGTTATATTTCATATTTCTGATCTTTCTCTGAACTTCAATTTGTACTGCAAGACCTCGTTTCGTATAAGTTTCTTTCAGGGTATCATACATCCCTTTTGCCGACGTTTTACCTTTTATCACTTCCAGAACTTCATCGGACAGCCATTGCACAATGATATTTCTCGCTTTAATGTCCTTTTTCTTAAGTTCTGCTTCTGAAGTTTCTGTAATTTCCGTTGAAATTATATCTTTCAATCCATTCTGCTCCAACAGCATCATTAACCGGAATTCCCAGTTCGAGAATCCATTGCCATCAAAAGCACGAAAATTCGCAATTTGCAAAGAATTCGCCAAATTCGCCATCACCACGTTTTTAATTATTTCACTCTCTGAATTACCAAATTACCGGATAATTACTCAAAAATATGACTTGAGCCCATAACCTCTTGAAGAATCGAATTCAGAGCGGTGAAAATAAATAAACGTTTTGTATTTCAACAATGTATATTTTAAAGATTACAACGAAACTTTTATAAACACTTCTGAAACTTGTACTAATAACAACCATTTACTACTGACTACACTTTCACAATATTACAACTGTTACCAACATAAAACTAAAGTGCAGAGTGTGCCACATATACTACAATTAATGACAAATTGGCGGTATATTTAAATTCAAATACAAAATATCAACACCTTTTACTTGTAATATTACCGTTGATTTACTTGACTTATCTTTACGACAAGATGAGGCCCTACAACTAAATTGTACTGACAAGAATCGATTGCAGTGCCTTCTGTACAAAAATGCAGAACTATTTGAGGAAAGGAATGAACCTACTCCAATTTTAGAGCATTCTATAAACTTGACAGATGATACGCCTATAGCGGTCCCACCATATAGAATGACACCGATTAAAACAGATATTTTAAAATTAGAAGTTAATACGCTTCTAGAAAAAGGAATTATTGAAGAATGTGATTCGGCTTATGCCGCTCCTACTGTATTGGTCCCGAAAAAAGATGGAAAAGTTAGAATGTGTGTTGATTACCGACGCCTAAATAGGATCACTGTACCTGATAGGTATCCATTGCCAAGGATGGATGATCTTTTACATGCTGCTACCCGTACTCGATACATGACAACACTTGATTTGAAAAGTGGTTACTATCAAGTGGCAGTACGCGAGATAGATAGGGATAAAACCGCATTTATAACACCTTTTGGCATTTACAGATTTAATCGCATGCCGTTTGGCTTACGGAATGCGCCTGCGACGTTCCAAAGATTAATAGATCGATTTCGCAGCGGATTACAAAATATAACAATTTTAGCGTATCTGGACGATATTATTATAATTTCCGAAACTTTCGATAAGCATCTTGTAGACTTGAGCAATGTGTTCGAAAAGCTAAAAATATACCAATTGTGCATTAACCGAAAGAAATGTACTTTTGTGCAGTCTTCTGTCAAATATTTAGGGCATATTATAACTCCGGATGGAATAGCCCCAGATCCTGGAAAAATAACAGCTATCAGCGAAATGGCATCCCCACGAACTGTCAAACATGTTCAGTCATTTTTGCAAACGTGTAGTTGGTTCAGGCGATTCGTGCCTAACTTTGCTAAGTTATCCAAACCACTATCTGATCTTATCAAGAAACATGCAAGATTTGTCTGGGAAACTCCACAGAAAGAAGCATTTGCTACTCTTAAACTACTGTTAACTACAGCCCCTATTCTTCAACAGGCCGATTTCACTAAACCTTTTGTGCTTAAAACTGATGCCAGTTCATACGCATTGGGAGCATGTCTACTCCAGGGGGAGGGAGAAAATGAGCTACCTGTTGAGTATGCTAGTAGGTTGCTAACGACATCTGAACAAAATTATAGTACAACCGAACGCGAAGCGTTAGCTATTGTTTATGCTGTTAATAAATTTCGAGGCTACATTGAGACCTCGCCTATAATAATTAAAACAGATCATCAACCCTTAAGATGGTTAATGTCTTTAAAATCGCCAAGTGGTCGACTAGCGCGATGGGCATTAGAATTACAAGGTTATGATCTCCGAATAGAATATATTCCTGGTAGAACAAATCGCATAGCAGATTTACTGTCCAGACCACCTTGTTAACCCGACATGGAAAACAAATGTGATGTTTGCACTATCGCCTTAGATTTCCCTACAACTGATAATAAGAGTCTACGGGAAGAACAATTATCTGACCCTTATGTAAAAAAGATAATTGACATTTTTGAATCAGATAATCCTGAAGAAAGGAAAAACCGAGACCTCAAAGTCCGACTTTCTATTTTGGTACAAAATGATCACACCAAATGGGACGAAATGTTGCCTAGTGTTCGGTTTGCAATGAACACTTCATCTACATTAGCCACTGGTTATACACCTTCTTACTTAAATTTCGCTCGTGAATTACGTACACCCACAGATGTACATAACGATTTACGCGCAGTGATTATGAACGAGAACATTATTCCGGAAATTACGCCGTATTTGCGTCGTCATGTAGAGACATTACTCCGTGCCAAGGAAATAAACGAACTTAGACAAGATGTGTCAAAACATTATGCTGATAAACATTATCGCGTCGTAGTGTTCGAAGAAGGACAAAAAGTGCTCGTGGACACACATACACTTAGCAATAGTAGTGCCGGTTTTACTTCAAAGTTCGCGCCGCGACGTGACGGTCCTTATCTTATCCTTAAGAAGATTTCGCCTACTTCCTATGAGGTTGCTAGCCTCACTAATCCCAACGTTCCTCTGGGCAAATACCATGTATCCGCTTTGCATCCTTATCATGAGGTCAACAAAGAGAGAGATCCATCACCTATTCAGCAGATTCGCAAACGAGGGAGACCTGCTCTGAAGCCCGTAGCTGTTCCGTCGCATGAGACAGCAACACATGCTTCGCTTACTCGACCAGAAACGAGTAACACACTACCTGTTTCTCGAGTACAACGTGAACGACGACTACCTGAGCGTTATCGAGATTCCCATGAATTCATCCAGTCGGTGAATCTGAAAACTCGTGACGACCATTAACTGAAGAGAATATACACCAAACGTCTTGTATCAGCCTCCACTTCATTACGCCTGATCCAAAGGGGGAGGATGTAACAACAACATTGAGTGCGCTGCATTCCTCAACAGCTAGAGGCCACTGACGTTCCCTCTACGAAGAGAGAAGAACGTCACTCACTATTCATTCATTCATTATTCATGATTATGGAGGGTAGAGCCCTCCATATTCATGATTCAACCACCATAAACGCAATATATGACAACTTGCTCTTTTTACTAATATATTTTCACGTGTATTGTATTACATATCAAACAGTAGTGTTATATTAAATACGTATTCCTGTTCATCAGTGTGTCTCTCTGTGTTTAGTGTAGTAATTGCTCATTGTTCCCTACGCAGAACCTCACACCACACCCGTTTGTATTAACATCCTTACAATACCCCCACAATATGGTTTTTTTTTCCGGGGTTCTTAATCTGTTATTATTTTCAAATTGCAAAAAAGAGCAATACGATATCTGTTTGGCATCAATCAAACAACTCATACTGCAGAAGCTACTTCAAAAATCATGGAATTTTGACTCTTTCCTCTTTGTTTATCTTAGAAACTGTTTCTTTGATTCGTAAACAACTATATCTCTTTCCTGCAAGACATAGTCAGGGCCAATTCATCAGAAATTTAAATTATGATGTTTATTTACCAACACCTCCTGGATCTGGATCTGGAAATATGAGAGGGGCGAGCTAGTGCTCAGCCAGCACTGAGGCCACATATGACCCATTGTGCATCCTCCCGTATTGTAGGGATATCCTCACCTTAGGCTGTCACCAGGCCTAGTGATTTAAAATAGGTGATGAGGCTCCCGAGGGGTATCTCCCTGACATCGGCTGGTGTAAGCCAGTACTCGTCCAACACGGATCTTCTTATTTCAGAAAAAGCAAAGCAGTCATACATTATGTGTTCCACTGTTTCCTTTTTTTGTTCGCAGCCTCTGCATAGCGGTGATTCTGTTAATTTCATCCTAAAGAAATATTGTCGTAATTGGCAGTGACCTGTCAAGATTCCCACAGGTGTTCGGAGATTTTGTCTGGTCAATGCCTTAAATGTTTTTGTTATTGTATCCTCGCCAGGATGAGGCAATAACTCTCTGGCCAGTCTATAGTTCGTAGTTTCATCCCAGCACTGTATAAAGTTTTTACCAACACCTCCAAATAAGTTAGTAAAAAAAATCTATACTATATTCTGCAAAAAAAAATTATAATCATCTCCCTCTGCAAATTAAATCCGCAACATCTTTTCTGAAATTTCGCAGAATGACGAAAACCTATCTATTTAGTTGTTGATTTTTTTAATGAGTAAATAAGAGATTACATTACCTAGTTTTAGGAATAAAAGTAGATTCAAGTACAAGTTGGTAACATATGCATACACTTGTTAGATCATATTATTTTGCAATACTTAGGTTGTTACTTTTATTGTCATTATTTTTTATTTTTATCTAGTTGATATTTTATTGTCATTATTTTTTATTTTTATCTAGTTGATATTGACATAAAAAAAAATTATGCAAAATTTTATGAAATTTATTTTTTTATTGTATTCACGTACTTTATTTTTCTTTTTTTGTATGTTTTGTCCATAAAATTGTACAATTTTCAGTGACAATAAAGCATATTATTATTATTAACTGAGTATTAATCCTTAATCTATTGGTGGCAATTTATTTATCTATTCCGCAAGGATACCGAGTTCTACTTGGCATTCATGAACTAGTTTGGAGACCACTTTAGAGGTCTTTAAAACCACAATAGCCGCCTGACTGTCTGTGCATATGTTGATTATCTCTTGTGCGATGCAAAATTGCTTATACTTCTGCATTATTTTGTTGTCTTCTGATCTAACAATAGAGCCAATAAGATTTTCTTGCAGCCTGTAGAAATCTATCCTTGCGTCCCCCTTCAAGATAATGTGAAGAGAACGAAAGTTCAACAGGACTTCCAATGCTGCTGTTAGAGTGCTTCTCAGAGCTCACTTAACTTGATGATTGAATTTTGTTGTAGTATCTTTGGCCACCATTCCAAAGATGCATATGTGACTGTTGGTTTAACCATCATGTTATAGATTGAATATAACATATTTGGTTTTGAACTCCACGTGATACTGTAAGTTCGTTTAGTCACCATTGAAGTCTTTATCGTTCTCTTGATTATGTATTTAAGGTACTGATTCCAGGTAAGCTATATCACCCCAAGGACCTCAACCTCTCAAACTACTTGTATCTTTTTACCATTAAGGCTTGGAGGACCTCCGCCTCAGACTTAATCTTATAACCTTAGACTTCAGATGGTTTACATTTTGCCCTGCAGCTAAGGTCAATGTCGTCACTTCATTCAGGGAATGTTTCATATCTTGTAAATAATTAATAAATACTGGTTCAAACAAAGGTTTAAAAGACCATCTTAAGAAAACGAAAAAGATCAAATAAAATATAATTTCAAGAATAATTCTTTTTATCACGTTTAAGATCCTTCTCAAAGCTTCAAGCTCTACAGACCTAAAGCTCATCAAATACCAGAGTATAAAAATCTAATAATAAAAGTGAATAGATGGTAACGTTTACTGCTGCTTTGTATCAGCTTCAACGTCTCTAAGGTTTTTTTTTAAACATTTTATAGGCTTCTTCATACTTCTTGAAAGGTTTTTTCAACTTCTATACCTACTTCTAATCATCCAGTTTACGAAGATATGATAAACAGGCAAAAGATCCTTCGGATTTCCGATTAAAGGAAAATTAGATCGATCTGATTCTTACAGTGAAGTGGTTCTTCTGTTATGTTGTTATTTACGTTTATCTTTAACATATCCAAACGTCTCACCACTTTTTTCTTACTACCTAGTTTGCAGCACATGATAAATAGGTAACAGTGTTATATATCAGAAGTCATAAGGATTTGATGCGAACTATAAAGTGGTGTTTGCTTTGTCTTCTACTTTCGGTTATAACGAAATATCATCTTCAACATCTCCAGAGGCTCTTTTCATCTTCTTCACCTACATCTGACTATCCAGTTCATGGAAGACCCTATATGGATAGGTAAGAATAAGAAGTAAGAATTGTTACTATCTGAAGAGAAGGTCAAACGGAGTCAAAAGACCACGCTACAATTCTGGCAGATTCCTAAGAAAAAAATTATTTTATAACTATCAACCAATGCGGAACAAAACAATAGGATAGTACAAAAAGACCTAACAAAACTAAAATAGATGGCTTGGCAGAAATTACAAGTGAAACACAGTATCCATTATATTCTATAGAAGTAATGCCAATCTAAAATCTTTGGGTCATCTTTAATATGTTTAGAGACTATTATCAACTTCATCATCTTCCTCTAACCATCCAGTTCGCTGAATTCGATGGACAGGTAAGATAATTATATATGGAAAATCACAAGGCTCTGATGCGAACAGTGAATAAGTGAATAGTCTCGATTATATAATGTTCTATCATCTTTAAAATCTTTAGAGACTCTTTTAAAATGTCACGCAATACGATGGACAGGCACAAGTGATGATTTGAAAAATCACCAGCATATAATCGGAACAGCTAGTGATTCTTTAGTTGACCTCTACACTAGGTTTAAACTTACTGCAGAGGCCACTAAACGTAAGGCTGAGGTGGCACTTATATTAATAGCTACGGCAGACGGGCCCGGAGGTGGCATCCCAGAAAACGGAGTGTCTAATACTAAAGGGCCCAAGGCGGAGGGATGGGTTAGCCTTTAACTGGACGGACACCGAAATACTGCCAAGTAGAAAGGTCAAATACCTGGGCGTATAGTTAGATGACAAGCTGACCTTCACTGAGCACGTGAGACAATCGACTGCCAAGGCCAGTAAACAAGCAGCGGCCCTTATGCGACTGCTGCCAAACATAGGTGGCCCTGGTTACCTTAAAAGGAGGCTGCTCTTAGAGGTGGTGGAATCCACTATCCTCTATGCAGCCCCTATTTGGGGAGAGATAACCAGGTACAAGAAATATAAAGACATGCTACTCAGTGCTCAGAGAAAAATACATCTCAGGGTCACCTGCACCTATAGGACGGTGTCCGCGGAGGCGGTATGAATGCTCAGTGGACCTACTATTGGATGAAAGGGGCAGGCTCCACGACTTAGCAAGGAAACCAAGTGCTGCAGGCAGAACAAGAGAAAGGGAAGTAACGATAGGAAAATGGGCACACAGATGGAACACAATAGAGGTGGCGGGACGGACCAAGGGTATAATTACCGACGCTAAAAAGTGGCTGTGCTGTAAACACAAAGTGATGGACTACCACATCAGTGGCTAAGCGGGCACGGGTGCTTTGGTTCGTATCTGCACCGGATTGGGAAACGAGATACGTCAGCATGTAGCGACTACGGCGCCGGTGTAGATGATCCGGAACACACTGTGCTCGCATGCAGCAAATGGATAGGAAAAAGAAGAGGACTCACTCCTAAAGTCCAGTCCTCTGCGCAACTGCTGGACTGGATGATGGAGTGCTTTGGAAACTGGAGCGTGGGGCGCAATGCCATCAAAAGCATAATCAAGGACAAAGAGGAGCAAGATAGGATCCTGTACAATTAGCTGAACATAGCCACTGAGGAGGGTTTTTTCAGTGGGTACCTGAGGGATAAACCTCAGAAGTCCCACACTACCTGGTCTTGAACAGCAAGAGACCAGGTGTACATAAAGTATTTATCCCCCTCCTGCCCAGCTCTGTCCGACGCAATGTCGTAAAGATGGTTCCGTCAGGGCCACAACACAAAAAGAAAGGGCAAAAAAAACTTACTATTGTTACCAATGTCCAGAGGCTCCTTTTAACTTCTCTATATTCTTCTGACCCTCCAGTTGGTAGAACACGAAGGACAGGTAAAAGTTTTACCTATGAAAACTCACAAGAATCGTATGGGAACAGTGAAGTGATGCTTAGATTATCTGCGAGTTTAGCTTAAAAGGTACTATCATTTTCAACTTGTCCATAGGCTTTTTTTAAATTCTCCACCTACTTGTTTCCACTTAGATACTTCAAAGAACAATGGACATACAATAGTTACGTTTTGGTATATCACAAGAATATAATGAAATGAGACAAGTTAAGTGAATCACGTATTGTTCTCTACTCTGAATTAAAATGTATAGGATACAGTGTATCCTATACATTTTAACAGTAATTTGTTAAAATGTAATATCATCAGCATAGTCTTTTCAACTTCTACATATACTTCTCTGACCATCCCATTCATAAAACGTGCTGGATTATTAGGCAACACTTAATACTATCTAAAAAAATTACAAGAATCTCATACAAACAGTTAAGTGTTGTTTGTGTTGTGGATTAAAACAGTATCATTTCCAACTTATTCAGAGACTTTTGACTTTTGAATTTCTCTAAGTACTTTTATCAATCCAGTTTATAGAACTCGCAGCATAGGTAAATGTACGTATTTTAAGAAAATTACAAAAGTTTGTTAAGAAAGGTCAAAACCTGTTCATTTTGAACCTATTCAGAGGATTGATTAGATTTATCGACGTAGTTCTTATCATTCAGTCTTTCAGAATTGGATTAATAAAATCATTCTATTTCTGAAACCGTTGCGGATTCATCTTTGTTATATTTCATAAAAGTTGTTGCGATTAAGAAATTGCATTTAAAGGTAGAATAATCATGTTATGCAAAATTAAAAAAAAAACATAGTTAGTTAAAATAGTAAATAGTAAGTCTTCGAAACACCTGGTGCATAAGACGGACCTCGTCTCCAGGAATTTTATGCAAATTCGATACAAAAAGAGTGTGCACACGTTACTAGGAGGTTTTTGGGGTCGCTTACCACGAATATCATATAATGAGTTTGCTATATCATTAGCATACAAATTTTTGAATCCATGCGCGTGCATAGAAGTATAACTTATGCCGGCGGTCCCACTGACTGCCACACTAGTTTTTTTTCTTTTCTTTGTTTTATCAAAAATAAGGTGGCGCTTTGTAAGAAAATCTTTCAGCTGCAAGAAAACTTAAGCTACATTTTTGTTAGATCAGGAAACAACAAATTAAAGCAAAAACTTGGAAAAGACATCTGGTAGATGAAATCAGACGGCATTTCTCAAATACCTTCTAAGAATACATTCCAGGTAGAAATACATCAACGTAAGAAATGGCAAAATGCTAGCACTCAACCCAAACTTAGGGCAACACCTAGTACCCAGAGATAATAGAATTTGTCTATGCTAGTACGTAGTACACAGACAGGTCTACGACTGAAAAGGGGCGAGGAGAAGGAATTTAAAGAAGTGACAGACACAAAATATTTCTGTCTTTCTAGGAAAATATACATCTGTATTTTAAGCAGAAGTTAAAGCAATCTTATATTGCACAAGAGAAATTCAACATATGCAAAAATAGTCAGGAGGCTATTGAGGTTTTAAAGACCCCTAAAGTAGTTTCTAGGCTAATACACGACTGTCGAGCAGAACTTGATATTCTTTCGGAACATAACAATGTCAAACTAGTTTCAAGAAAAGGATCAGCTATAATTTTCTACGCAGGGCCACCTCTAGGGGTACCAAAAAGTATGGATCGGAGCCGAAAGATATTCTTTCGGAACATAACAATGTCAAACTAGTTTGGGTGTCAGGACATAGAGAAATACAAACCAACGAACAAGCTTATAAACTTTCAAGAAAAGGATCAGCTATAATTTTCTACTCAGGGCCACCTCTAGGGGTACCAAAAAGTATGGATCGGAGCCGAATGAAATGCTGGATTCGCAGACAAAAAAAAACAACACCGGAGACAGTCAATTTTTAGATACTTTAAAAGCCTCCACAAACCTCCACACCCATCCTTTTTACCTGTAAAAACTAATTGAGGGTACCAAGATTCTGGAGTGGGTGACATAAACAACAAAACAACAAAAAAAAAAGTATATTAAGTCTAACTGGGTATGTCAGACGGCTTTTATCTTAAAAAATGACATCTTTCTAGATACGTATTTATTTGTTTTGCCATTTTATTAAATTTTATATCTCACCATTTTTATTAATATCTTTGAATCCACGATTCGCTCTTCTCTTGCCACCTAAATGCGGATACTGTATGTCAATAAGACCTGCTATCTTTCTTATATTGTTATTAAACAGGTTGGTTGAAGGAAAATAGTATAGCGGCAGATAAGACCAAAGCAGTTGTCCTCAGAGGCCCTAGGAAGAAAGAAGGAGTGAACTTTAGGTGGATTATGTTTTACCGATACATAAATGGATTTTGCTCAGAAAAACTCCGCTCTATAATGCCTCCACTTGTCAGACCAGCCAGAGCAACGCGATGTGCCAACTCCATGCACCCTTATACTGTTCAATGCTGAACATCGAGAACGGATCGATTCGATCGTTCCTTCATCCCCAGGGTCTCCAGATTGTGGAATTCCTTACCTTCCCCCGTCTTCCCCACTCGTCCTAACTTGCAGGCCTTTAAATCCCAAATTAATAAACTGTCTCTTCTGCCCCAATAGATGTTCTCGGTACGTTTGTATTTAGGTCTATACCTACGAGGACATCCTTAATAAAAAAAAACCTATTAATGGTCAAATGCCCTCGGGGTTATCATGCCAAGGATTGGAGGGCCCCAACCCGAACGGAGGGGTTCTCCAGTCCTGCATACATCATATTGTATGCAGTTACCGTGTGCCACGAAATAGCCGGAGTTCCCTTTTACAGGCTGTTCCTTACCAGGGTCTACAGGGCAAGTCTCCTAAGTAAGTCGTGTGCGCGTAGTGACGGGCTGCGTCCCGACACACATCCTGGCGGACGAACGAGCGAGGGAGTACCACCGACGGAGAAAATGGGAGGAGTGAAGAGAGGGCCACATCCACATCTAGAGAGATGTGGCAAACGGAATAACCAGGACGGGAGATGTGGCTCAGTGGACGAAGTCATTCATACCGGACATAAGAATCCGTAAGCAACGTTTTACGAATTACACTTTAACCTAGATTTTGACTGGGCATAGGTGTTTTCGGTCGTACCTGTACCGGTTCAGTAAGACAGAAACGCCCGAGTGTCCTTATTGTGGGGCTTTGGACACTATCCAACATACGATGTGTCAGTAAAGTCATCTTATAGATGACACCTCTTTACTGATATTTTCATACTCCGAATTTCCATATAAATTTCGATTTGAAAATCTTTTAAAATATCTATATATATAGTAGGGTTTAGACGCATAATGTATAATTAATTAACTTGTAAATATCTTTCGATTGCAAGAAGGATTAGTAGAGGCGCGTATTGTAAAATTTATTTATTAATTTATTGCATATCTATATCTCGAACGATAGGTAAATGGGGTTATATGTAATGAGGTTCGTCGGCTAAAATAGTCTTTGAGTGAATAAGTTGTTAGTTGTTAATTTTAATTTTATTAGTTGCACACAACTATATCAAACTTAATTTCAACAAATAAAGAATTTTTAATATTTACTAAAATAGTTAAGCCGACCCTGAACGTTTGGGTAAATAATCTCTTTGGGACAATTCTTTAACAGTAGATGTTTCTTCTTCTTTCGGTGTCATATCAGGTCTCCTTAACGTTGGCAATTACATTGGCGAGTTGTTCACGATTTTCAGCTAATCTGAATAGTTGTTCAGCACTACGTAATTACGTATTCCATTCCAATCGCGAATATTCTTTAGCCATGATATCTGTTTCCTTCCAATTCCTCTGCGGCCCTCAATCTTACCCTTCATTATAAGCTGAAGGATTTTGTATCGGTCTCTTCTAAGAACATGCCCTAAGTATGCTATCTTTCTTATCTTAATAGTTGTAAATAATTCACGAACAGCATTTGCTCTATTTAATACTGCTTCGTTGGTTTGCAAAGCTGTCCAGGTTATTCGTAGCATTCTTCTATGCAACCAAACCTCAAAGGCTTCTGGGCGATTAATCTTATCAGCCTTTAGGGTCCAGGTCTCAGCTCCATATAACAGCACAGACCAAATATAACATTTAATCATTCTTTGACGTAATTTTAAATTTAAGTTTACATTTAATAGATGTTTACAAGGTGCTAACAGGGCTCTTGAAAAAATCAGCAGGTGGATGGAGGATCACCGATTGGAGCTGGCCCCGGAGAAAACCGAGGCAGTTCTTTTAAGTGGCTACGGGTGGAGGAAGATACAGGCCAAGGTCAAATTCAAGGTAAATGGTGTTGTAATCGAACCAAAAGAAGAAACCACTTATCTGGGAATAACCCTCTCAGACAAAAGAACATTTGGGAAACATATTAAAAGAGTGTGTGTTAAAGCAGAGGACCGCCTCGCCAAACTTTCAAGGCTCATGCCAAATATCAGTAGGCCCACCAGCCGTAAAAGGGAAGTGCTAGCCGGGGTGGTAAACTTCATGTTGTTGTACGGCGCCCCAATATGGAAGGATGCTTTAAGCACACACCTATACAGATCCTTCAGAGGAAAGTGGCTCTACGCATAGCCAGTGCATACCAGACCGTATCAACCGTGGCAGTGCAAGTGGTGGCAGGTACCATCCCCATCCACCTGCTAGCTGAGGAAAGATATCGTATCTACAATGGCGACAGGGAAAGACTTGAAGCAACCAGGAGCGCCGAAAGAGAGAAGACCTTAGAGAACTGGCAGAAGGAATGGGCAAATCCTGCCAACACTTCTGTTTCTTGGACCAAAAGCATCATACCAGATGTTGTAAAGTGGTACAAATGTACACACAGGAAAACAAGCTATTTCATGACACAGTTCCTAACAGGCCATGGTTGCTTCTTGTCCTACCTGAAAAGGTTTAAGAAAAGAACCACAGAAGCGTGTTGTACATGTGACAAGGAAGATAATCCTCACCATACAATTTTTGAATGCAAAAAGTACAAAAAAAAATAGGACAAAGCTGGATAATGATAAGGCAATAGCAATAAGCAGAGCTAACATCGTTCCACAAATGCTAGAGAGCAAAGAAAAATGGACGGCTATAGAGGCATACATAACTACAGTTCTTAAAGAAAAGGAAGAATCAAAGCATGAGTAAACTAAAACAGCTTCCGAGGGTTGCCGGCAGAGGGTTTTCCGGGAGCTGTTCAAGAAAAAAAGAGGGGTTTTAGTAGGTATGCATGTTCTAACATGAAGTCCTACACTATCAGTGATGTGCATAAAGCATTTCCTTTCTCAAAAAAAAAGATGTTTACAAGAGGTTATTTATTTTTACTGCCCTTATTAAAATGACTTTTATAATGAAGGCACACTAAATGTGAACCAACTATACCTGGATTATTCAAAGTCACCAACATGTTTTTTTTTACTTTTTTCCCTGGAGTATGAGTATAATAGTTATTACCTTGATAAACAATATCGTATTTGTAAAACCAGCTTATTATTTAATTCATTAAATTTTATATCGATTTATTTTATTTCAAATGAATTGAACATATTAGACTATAACTAAAGGTCAGTGAGTAATCATTATTTTGATGAATTCTATTTCTGGTTTCTTATTTGATCACCAAAATTAAATAGATATTGAACTTTAACTAGACCTAGTTATAGAATAAATTTTTATTAAATCCGCGACATGTTTTTAAAAATAATTTTTATAATTTAAGAGTACGATTTTTGTAAAAGGTAAATGTATAACAAAGAAAGTAAAGAACAAAAGCGATTGTACGTATATACATCTGGATAAATTTGAAAGTAAAAGTAAACTTTATAGATGGTACAACAAACAGAAAATTACAAGGTACTCAGTAGAGTGGTTCGTTCTGATGTAAAATTACATACCGGGTGAATTTAGAGGGTAAGTTATAATTATTGTATAAAAAGTACCTAAATCATTACGTAATTGCGGAAAGTAGTTAGTCTATCGTTAGAGATTTCAAAGAACCGAAGAAGTAGTTTACCTTGAGTCTCTCGGTTGGCGAAGACAAGACAGTACGGAGATGACTTATATTTACATAGGTTCCTAATATACAGGTCTTTGTGTTTTTGTTGATCGGAGTGCAACTGGTTTCGATACAGAAATAATAATAAATATGAGGTAAGCCAGTGATGTGATGCAAAAAAAAGTACACGTAAGTTAATTTCGAGATTACTTTAGAAAGGGTATTTGTAACCTTCTTAAACTTGTCAAGAACTGCAGGATTTGTTTCCGGTATTAGAAGTGTGTAATCTCTCAGTATTCGAAGTTCGCTCTGATTTTGAAATAAAATATATTTTATAATGTAAAACTGGTGAATATTGTGTAAATTTTTTTAGTAGAATATAAAAAACTAGAACTGTCTTACGTGATACAGAAGCCGTTATTTTATTATGATATGATCTGATACGTTTACTCATAAGTTAATGACCACTATGACCAGGAGTTGATGAGTTTTAGTGTTAAAAATTCAATTAGTAAGTAGCTATATATTTTCTTGTATTATTTGGGACATTTTGCCCCCTAGTCTAGTTAACATCTTGAAAAACGTGAAAAATAGTGATAAAGGTCCTAAAAATATGAGCGATAGCTCATTCGATCCGGAATGACAATTAGAAAAAGGTGTTTTGAGGATTTTACATCATGCAAAAAATTCCAATTGTTATTAACAAATTAAGACGAAAGAAAAGGCATTTTGTTTTTTGCTTATAACTCGAGAAATATGAAGAATTAAGGAATTTAAAAAAAAAAGATTCTTAAAGAGGAGGAAATTTCCAATAAAAAAGTCTTAACTTCGGAACTCTATCTATATTATTTATAATTTTAATTTGACGTTGAAAATAGGGCTCCGCTCGGCTTTTACGGCATTCGCGCGCTGCCGCTAAACGGGGTTTATCAGATAAAATATTTTTTTATGACATAAAATGTGATTTTAAAAATTTGAAAAAATTCTAGTATATTCCTAACACTTGAAAGAATCTAATTCAGTTGGGAAAAACATTTTTTTAATATTAATGTTCCATATAGAAATTTATAGAAAATATTAAAATTCCGTGTATTTTTTATTATTTTTTTAATTTTCTTCTAAAATTGGTATATATTTTAAAAAATTTTTTGTTTCGTTTTAGTTTTACATTTTTTCTTGATTTTTACTTAATTTTTTATTGTATTTCTTAATAATTTTTTGATTTTCGGTTCCCAAGGATTTTTAAAAATTTGTTATTTTATCAAATACATATTTTTTTATTTAAGTTATCGTGTGATTCTTAAGATTTTTTTAAATTTTATTTCAAGATTTTACGGTCTATTATTTTTATTTTATAGATGTATTTCTTTTTCTAATATCTTTTAATATTCTTTAGATATTCCATTTTTGTGGCTTCTTTTTTTTAAATTATGTTTTTTTAAGATCTTTTTTAATTGTTTTTTCACATTTATTAGTTTATACATTATTTAAATTTATTCTAATCTGTAATAACAGTCTAGTTTTTTATTTTATTCAAAATATATATTTTTTGATGTTTACATATATATTATTTATTTATTTATAATTAACATATATATAAATATTTTGACGAGGTTTTTGAATTTTTTTACATATTTAATTATAACGATTTCTTGATGTTTGAATGATTTTTACATTTTTTTTTTGTTTTTAACGTTTTTTCTGGTGCTTTAACCGTGTTTTGGTTGTTTTTTTTAATAATTGACTTTTTTTTCGGTTTTAAACTTTTTTTTCTGTTTTTTTAACAATTTTTCGTTATTATATCGTTTTTTTCTATTTTTTTTTTAGTTTTTTAACTTTTTTTCGGGTTTTTAAGGTATTTTCATGTTCTTAATAATAGTTATGTGTTTTACCATTTTTGTTTTAGTTTTTAAAGAAATTTATAAAAATTGAACATGTTTTTGTTTTTTTGATTTTTAAATATTTTTTCGGTTTTTAATGTTTTTCGGATTTGTTTTTTTAACGATTTTCTTGTATTTTAATTTTTTAACTTGTTGGTTGAATTTTAATTGTTTGTTAGCGTTATTTTGAAATATTTTTCGGAAGTTTAACGATATTTGGTATTTAAAGGTTTTTTTATTTATTAAACTTGTTTTTAGTATTAAATTTTTTTGGGCTTTTAAACCTTTTTTGGTGTTTATTTTAATATATTGTAACTTTTTTTGTTATTTAAAAAGTGTTGAGTATTTTAAAAATATTTCGAAGTTTTGTTGTCGCGCCTAATAGAACCTCGGTTTTGTACAGAAGAAAATGTTGTTCAAAAGAAAAGTGGAAATAATTTCAATGGATTTTGAAGCCGGCTTCATTTTTATTATTTCATATAATTAGTGTTTTAGTACCGATCTCTAACCTTACTACAACACTTTGCAAAAGTTCATTTCATACAACAATAAATATTATTATGACCTCAGTATCTTATGTACTATACAATAAAAGGCCGTATGCTCATAGATGTGTCACTTGTTGGCAGTTCATAGATTTCGAAAATTTACTTTGTTTATGGACTATTCTGTTTGATCTAGGGTCCAAGTAAATGCAGATGTTGTGAGGAGAAAGGTATAATGGGGAAGGTATATTGATTAGGAATTTATCGAAAACAATTTATCGAATGACAATTGACCGAATACAATTTATCTAAAAACAATTTATCGAATAAATAATTTATCGAATAGGTACATTTATCGAATGACAATTGTCAAAGTTAATTTATAATTTTAACAAAAAATTGGAGGAAGAAATGCACAGTCTTCTAGAATTAGAAAAACGTTAAAATACTATAATAAAGCCTGTTAGCATTACTCAGGAAACACCACGTGGAGGTCGGCTTACTAGTTTCCCTTTTTTTTATTTTTTTTTGTTTTTTTTTTTTATTTTTTCTTGTTTTTTTTATTTTTTATTTTTATTTATTATTTTAATAAGCAGTATTATGTGCGATGCCACGCAGATAGTCATGCATGTTATTGACGTCAAAGTTTTCACAGAGTTGTTTAACTCTCTGAGCACAGTCTCTGTACTTTTTACGAGTACTAGTTGCTTCTTGTCCGGCTACATATTGCTCTATTTGCAATTCGTGAAGCCCCTGTTCCCTCTGGATTGCTTCAATAAACTTCCAGATATTCGGATGATCTGCTGAAATTTGCTGTTCAAAACCTCGATGCCAACCTTCTACTGAATTATTAGTTTTTGGCAAATCTTGAACTGCTGCATCAAAGCAATTCCATGAATTATGTGCAAATCGAGGGGGTCGGCGGCTGTGGCGTCGCTGTGGACGTCCTATCCACGTATCTTCGAAATAATCGACAATTGGTTGTAACTCTGGTGGCAGAATATTGTCATCGCATAATATTTCAAAAGCTTCTACCACATGTTGCGTAGGAACAAATGCTATGGCAGAATGTAATCTCACATTCAAAGCAAAATCTGCATCTGTTTCGTATCTTGCTTTCAGACCATGTGATTGGATTTGACGAAAAACACACTGGCAAAAATGAAACAAACAACCACGATGAGTCGAATCAGAGAATGCACTCTCCATTGCAGTGATCATGGCAGGTTCAAAATCCGTCATAATGGTTGATGGTTCTAGTAATGGTTGCAGTTCCTTCACTTGCCTTAATAACCGATGGTACGTTTCTTCTCGTTTGTCTGGTAGAAGTGCATAGATCAATGGTACAGCATTATTTTGCTTTAATCCGTGAATGGTAAACAATTGGCAAAAAAGATGCGTCACAGTTTTAAAAGTACCATCGGCATACCAATGATCCGACTGTGCTAGAAGTTGAAGATTTCGTTTCATACTAAATACTAAAATGCGATCTTCTGTGGGACCGGAATCAAATAAAAGAAACGAATCCCCACTTAAGGTGTTGGTAAATTTCTCAGGAAAATTAATGGCACTACGTTGAGTAGGTAAAGCTGGAGCAGAATTCTGATTTTGGCGAATACTTCTTATTGTCCTTTTTATAACACCAACGTTTGGAAGTTGAGCTGCAGCAGCTTGACTAACTGTCGCAACAGCATTAGATACAATATAGTGAGCTGCATCTTGAGTGTTTCTTGCACTGTCACGGATGTTATCCATAACTGTAGTGGCTTCTACATGTGCTGCATCAGCAGCATGATTATGATTATCACTGTTTTTAGTCACTTGATCTTCGACTGTGATAACACGTCCATCACATTTTGTTTTTTTGTAGTTTTCACATCTCCAGTAAATTTTGGTATCAACTTTTTGATCTTAATAAAATAAGTGACCATCCACATATAGTTTTTGCTTTCCCTTTTCACTATTTGTAAACAATAACGGCATTTTTAAAATTATCGTTGAACTTCACCCAAGCACCTCAAAGTAACAATTAAATAATAAGAAGTAAATAATATTCTAAAGGGATATACCCATCGAGAGTCTTTACCTGATAATGAGCCGACCCATTGGCGACAAGCCATTACTATTACAATTGCGGAGATCACCATTAGGTACCTGCCGTAATTAGGGTTAATGACATTTAATCATTTTAAGATTCAATACTACAGGACAAAATTCTACCATCTCTTCCAAAAAATAAAACTGAAGTTTTTGATGCGCTTATAGACATGCAATTGAAAACTAATAAAAAAGAGGAAACAAAACAAAGGATACGAATTGCACTTACTTCATTAAATTTAGCGTTCGGTCAAACGGTCAAATTGTCATTCGATAAATTCACCTATTCGATAAATTATTTATTCGATAAATTGTTTTTCGATAAATTGCATTCGGTCAATTGTCATTCGATAATTTTTTTTCGATAAATTCACCGCATACCATTAATTAGTATTATGGTGAGTTCTTTTGACTTAAAGTACCCAAAAATGAATTTCGTAGATGTAGGTGTAAGTATTAGTCGCTCTTCTGCGTTGTTGTTTATCAACAAAATATCGGTGTTCACATGTTAACTCACGTTTTTCAATACGGTGTTTGGAGATTGACACTGTAGCATGTCTTCTTCGATGTGAGGCCTTAAATTTGGCATATAAAACATTCTTTTATTGTTCTTAGGTTGGCGGTTATCGGTCGGAGAGGGAAGTTGATTGATAAGCTCAATAGATATTTCCTGATTGAATGAACAAAAAATACCAAGTTTGAAAAGAGAGATTTTCTTTTTTAGTTTTCAAGTGATTCTACCAAGGTCTTTATTCCAGTAGGATTTAAAACCGAGTATTGATACAGTAAGCTTAGTGTATCCTCACCTTTTGCTATATGGATTTGAGATATTTACACGCTGGTATGTCTTCTTTGAAGTAAGGCTTTCCATTCGGCCATAGAAACTTTCGTTTAGGGCTTAGTTGTTTTGGATTGGTTGTTATCGGTTGAAGATTTAAGTGTTGTCCAGTAGACATTGAGCTCAATAGAACTTTTTACATATACTGCGCAAACGAAAAAGGATTTTCTTCTACAGTTTTCAGGTGTTTCTCTCGAGGTCTTTATTCAAGTAGGTTTGAAGGAATTTCTGAAGAATGCTGTAGCATACCTTTTCTGTAGATTCTGAAATCGAGAAGTGTTGATATAGTGACTTTTTTTGTAACCTCACATAATGCCATAATGATTAGGAAAATTGACACTGCGACATGTCTTCTTCAAAGTCATTTGGCCACTTTTAGTGCTTGGTTGTTTTAAATTGGATGGTATCATTTGGAGAGTAAAATGTAATTCATTAGATTTTTAAGCTCAATAATAATTTTCCGATACACTGTACAAAGGATACTTATTTTAAAAAGAGGGATCATTTTTTTCGGTAGGTAATTCCATCAAAGTCTTTATTCCAGTAGGTTTGGAGGAACTTCTGAAGATTGCGTATGCGTATAGCATACTTTTCTTCTAGAATCTGAAACCGAGAATTGTTGATATATTGTATTCTTTGTATCCTCACGTTGTGCTAAATGGATCTGGAAGATTGACTTCCTGGCATTTCTTCTTCGAAGTGAGGCTATCCTTTTGGCCACAGATACCTTCGCTTAGGCCAGGGCTTAGTTCTTTTTGTATTGGATGTTATCGGTTGGAGAGTTAAGTGTTGTCCAGTATATTTTATGAACCCAATAGGTATTTTCGATACACTGTACAAATGATACTTATTTTAAGAAAAAGTTTTTTTTCTTCAGTTTTCAGGTGATTTCATATAAGTAGGTTTGAAGGAACTTCTGAAGACTGCGTATGGAATCCTTTCTTCTGAAATCAAGAAATGTTGATGTACCTATTGTGTTTAGTGTAACCTCACTTTTTGCCATATGGATTTGGGAGATTGACTCTATAGCATATTTTCTTCGAAGTAAGGCCACAGAAACCTTCGTCGAGGGTTTTTGTATTGGACGTTATCGGTCGGACAGTAAAGAATTGTCCAGTACAATTTCTGGTATTTCTAGTTAGTAGAGTAGAATGGCCATCTATAGAGTGCGCGTAACATATCTCTCTTGTGGAATCTGAATTTCTTTTCTTATTTTTAATTTTAGGATGAATTTAGTTTCTAGATATTCAAATTTATTTTTCTACTTCAATTGAAATAATGTTTTTTTGGGTTGTTGAAGTTGATAATTGTTTTCCACTTCATTTATTTCAGTTTTGTTGATGTACCTACAGTTCTTTTAATTTTTTTTTCTTCCAGTTTGTTTTTAATACTATTTAATTATTATTATATCATCCATAAATATTTATAACATAGAAAGTGTAAAAATTTATAATCAATGATGGTTCATGAATTAATTTTTTATTCTACACTCGTATAAGCAGTATTTGTTTTACTAATCAATGAATAAATAATGTTTTATTACATTCAAAATAAATAAAACATATTATTAAAATACTTATAAGTTTATATTTGTTAAATATAATTTAATTTTATAAAAATATACATTATATAAAATATTTTACTATATTGAACTAATTTCTTGCTATTTTCACATAATTGTGATCAGTGCTTGTGTGATATTGCTTCATTGTTTCATTAACAGTCAATATAACAATGTTAAGGATATGAGTTGGGTAAATATAGTAAAATTATTTACATGAAACTTTAAAGAATAATAATAGTAATGCTCTACCTACAAAATTTAAAACTGAGTTTAGTAAGTATCAAAATTTGGCTAGTAAAATTACAGAAAAATAAAAATTGGAAAAAAATTCTTTGGTAACATCTTTAATCGGAGTTATAAGTAAAAAATGTTAGATACAAGAGTAAAGTGTAAAAATTCTGGACCTATTAATAAAAGACTGTTATATTTTTGTTAAGACATAATTTTATTTGTTCTACATTATCTCCATTCACTGCAAGAGACTTGGTCTAGCGTTTTCAGTATTCGAGTATAAGTGAGATTCTAAAAGACTACCAAAATATTCATCAACAACCCTCCGAACTGCTTAGTTAGATGCGAAGATCTTCCCAGAAACAAACTACATCCAACCACCACCCATGTCAGAAATGTGGAGTCATCAAAACCTTAGCAGAAAGGGCAAGAAGGTTTTGCGAACCCGAGGAACTAAACGCAGAGCTAACTCATATTCATGATGCTTTAAGGGCCAATGGTTATTCAGAATGGGAAATCAAGAGATCGATTGGACCAACAAATCGTAGACCCAAGGAAAATGAGCAAATCCAACCAGTGGCAAAAGCATTTCTGCCTTTTATTCCGGGAGTGACAGACAGAATTGGTCGATTGCTAAGAAAGAAAAAGGTGAAAACTATTTTCAAACCAACGAGAAAAATCAAAGACTGTCTTCGATCGGCAAAAGACAGAAGAGATCCACTGTCGGCTTTGGGAATTTACCGCATTTCGTGCACATGTGGAAGCGTGTACATAGGAACCACCAAACGCTCGATCAACACCAGGATTAACGAGCACGAGGCCAATTGTCATCTGGGGCAGACAGACAAATCCGCCGTAGCGGAACATACCCTCACTTTGGACCATCGGATTAAGTTTGAGGAGACCCAAGTCCTCGCTACTACATCAGCATACCATTCCAGACTCTATAGAGAAGCCATAGAGATAGAGAAGCACCCGAACAACTTTAATAAAAAAGAGGAAGCAGTCAAGATTAACAAAACATGGGTCCCGATAATAAAAGGTGCGAAAACTCTACCCTTAACGAACAACACCGACCAGAACCGATTGGAATCGAAAGCAACTGAGGCTCCGCCCACTTCCTTCCCGACGTATAAATACGGGCTCCGATCACGCAGAGCTTAGTAGTTCGCAGACTGTCAACCAGGAAGCAACTTCTGAAGATGCCAACCGCTCGTGTTGGCGAAACGTCAAGTCAGCAAGACAATCGACGCCGGCCTAATAGACCAAAAACCTGATGTGCAGTGGTAAAGATAAATATCTAAAGACGACTTTTATCAGAATATTTATTGACAACTTTTTATATATTTAAACTGACATTTTTATTTATTAATATATATAGAGTGTATATATAAAATTGGTTCCACAACACTCCGCCTCAATTTATAATTATACAAACAATATATTTAAAAACAAACTAATCCAATTAACTCAATGAATTTTAAAAACTTCGTACTTCCTAAACTCTTCGACACACAACATCAGTTTCTTCTAAATTAGCACCAGTTGACTTGAGTTCACGAATTAATTTATCAAATTTTAAGAAATGAGTTTCTAAATTACCAGCACCAGGATCATATTTATATTAAGATATACCTACCCTGTGTTCTATCTTAGTAACTACAATTTGTTATTTTATTGTTTTTGTCAAGTGAACTTATGTTATATATGTTGACAATAGTTATTTTGAGTTGTCTTAATATAAATATATTTCTTTAATCCCATACTGATTTCATTGCTGCTGCTGCCCTGCTAACAGGTTATGTGCCCAGATTATTGCAAATAGAACTATAATTTTTCGTAATCAATATGGAAGTAGAAAAATACAAGATACCGCTATTTGATGGAAGCAATTATAGCAATTAGCAATTGGAAATTTCGAATTGGAGTTCTCCGTGAAGAACTTGATTTAGAAGAATGTATTACATCGAACTATAAAACATCCGTTGTATTTGTTGATGGTGAATCCGACGAAGAAAGACAAAGTAAAGAATATGTATTAGAAAAGTATAAAAAAAAGACCGTAAGTGTAAAAGCCAAATTATACAACGAATATCTGATGATTATCTGGAATGTGTAAAAGGTTATGAAACTGCGTTTGAAGTTTGGAAGGTGTTAGAAGACACATTCGAAAAAAAGGGAATTGCAAATCAACTACTGCTGAGAAAAACTTTACTAACATTAAAATTTGATCCCAGTTCAAGTAACTTAGAAAATCATTTTATACAGTTCGATAAACTTATTCGCGAACTTCGGTCCACAGGAGCTACTCTGGAAGAAGTGGATGTTGTGTGTCATTTGTTACTAACTATGCCGTCACAGTACGAAGTTGTTGTGACCGCTCTAGAAACACTAAACCCAGACAAACTTAGTTTAAATTTTGTTAAAAATCGACTGCTTGACGAACAACGTAAGCGACAAGCGGATGATCCGATTGAGGTTGCTCAAACTTTCACGTCTACAGTTTCTGCCGGTCGCAAATACTCTGGCTCTCAATCGAGTTCAAAAGACATAAAAAATTCTTCCAGACAACCTATTATTTGCAACTATTGTAATAAATTTGGACACCGTCGTTCTGAGTGCAGAAAATTAAAAGGAAAAGAATACAATAAAAAGGTGAATGTAGCGGAACTAGCTTCTGAAAGTGAAGAAGAAATTAGTTTTATGGTATCTACCTTTGCTGGTTCCTCAAATATGAATGAAATGAATAACAAAAAACTAGAATTTATTTTAGACTCTGGTGCCACGGATCATATGGTTAGTGATGAGTATAAACCCATACTAAATAACATTCGCAGTTTGACTAATCCTTTAAAAATAAAAGTCGCTAAGTCGGGCGAGAACCTGGAAGCTTGTGAAATTGGAGATTTAAAAGCAGTTTAGAAATTAAACAAACAAGAAATTATTAAACTGACATTAAGGAGAAATTGTTTGTTTAATTTCTAAATTTCAAAAATACGTTGAGAGTTATCTCAAAAATAATAGTTTACTAATTTAAAAGCAGTATTTCATACTTTGCAAAATGATACTAAAACCGTTAATATTTCTGGAATTTTAATTGTTCCTGGTTTACGATTCAATCTTTTATCAGTCCATAAATTGAATTCAAAAGGAATTAAAGTTTTATTTGAAAATGGTACAGCAGTCTTATTCAAAGGTAATCTGCCACTAATTACCACATCGAAAGTGAACAATATGTATTTAGTTGATCTTCAACCGAAAGCAATACATGCAAACTTTAGTACTGCCAAAAATCAATCTCAATTGTGGCATAAAAGGTTTGGACATATCGGAAACACTGGATTAAAGCAACTTGCCACTATGTTTCCAGAAATAAAAATAAGTAGTAACGAACTTCCCAGGATTTGCAAATATTGCTTTGAAGCTAAACAAACTCATAATCCACATACATCTTCTCGTATCAGAGCAACTCGTCCGTTAGAACTTATTCATAGCGATGTTATGGGACCATTTAAGTCTGTTTCTTTTAATGGAAAGAAATATCTTCTTACCATAATTGATGATTTTACCCATTTTGTCGTATGCTATCCTTTAAGAGCAAAATCAGATGTTCTACACTACTTTAAAAAGTATACTTATAGCCATGGCAGTTACTCACTTTAATCTTAAGGTAAGCCGTTTAAGGTGTGACAATGGTGGAGAATTTAGTTCTAATCTTTTTAAAGAGTTTTCAGCGAATGAAGGTATTCAAATTGAATACACAATTACCCACACACCACAACAGAACGGAGTAGCAGAACGCATGAATCGCACTATATTAGAAAAGACAAGATGTATGATTGCGAATTCCAAAGTTTCAAAAATGTTATGGTCAGCAGCTGTCCAAACGGCTGCTTATTTGATAAATAGAAGTCCTACCAAAGCTTTAAACAATGTTTTACCAGCTGAAGCTTGGTATCGTAAAAAACCTGATATAAATAAACTAAGAACGTTTGGATGTACTGCCTACGTTCGAGTTTCTGATGTATGTATTATAAATAAACTGAATTCCAGGTCCATCGAATGCATCATGCTGGGTTATTGCCCAAATGGTTACTGTTTATGGCACCCTGCAGAAAAGAAAATAATCAGGGCTTGTGATGTAATTTTTGATGAAGACGGCTTCCTAAACGACATTCCAAATCAGCCTTACTCATCTTCAGGCGGAGAAAGTAATGACGAACAAATTATTCAGCAACAAACGCAAGAAAACTCTGAAGATGAAGAAGTTAAAGTAGAGGATTCAATCAGATGCAAATGAAGTTTTAGACGAAACAAGTGTTCGTCGTAGTACAAGGAATCGGACAATTCCTTCTTAACCGAATGATTATATCCACGAATGTTCTTGCGCATTTGCTCTTGCTGCTGAAGGATTTGTTGAAAACCTTCCAGAAGATTACGATGATATACGTGGACGTGAAGATGAGAAGGAATGGTATGATGCAGTTCAAGAAGAACTACAATCGATTTATAAAAATAATACTTGGACATTAACTGAATTACCTCCTGGACGTAAAGCAATTAGTTGTAAATGGGTATTTAAGAAAAAGTATGATGTAAATGGAAATATAGAACGGTACAAAGCTCGATTGGTAGTAAAAGGATGTTCACAAAAGCGTGGTTTCGACTATACTGAAACATATGCACCAGTGGCTCATATGACAACTGTAAGAGTTATGCTTGCAATCATTCACCAGAAAGATTTGGTTGCTATTCAAATGGATGTCAAAAATGCCTTTTTACATGGTGACCTAGTCGAAGACATCTACATGTTACAACCACCAGGTTTTTGTACAAATCGTAATTTAGTTTGCAAACTTATATGGTTTATATGGTTTGAAACAGGCTCCCAGGACTTGGAACGCTCGTTTGGATTGCTTTCTCAAATCTCTTAATTTTCAACAGTCACTGTACGATAGATGTTTATATTTTTTGTTTCAAGGAAATTCTCAAACATACATTATAGTATATGTAGATGATTTAATCATTTCTTCAAGTAACATAAATTTCTTAAAGGAAGTAACTTTAGTTTTAAAAACGGAATTTGAAATGAAGGATCTAGGAGAGCTGCATGGGTTTCTTGGCATGAAGATTCTACGCCAATCGGATAAATTAATTCTAAGTCAACATAATTATATACAAAATCTTCTTTTAAAATTTGGCATGCAAAATTGTAAAACTACTAGCACTCCTATGGAAGTAAGAAATGGAATTTCTGTACTACCTTCAGATTCCAAATCTATCATTACTGAAAAACCCTATAGAGAACTAGTAGGTAGTTTAATGTACCTTATGCTTACCACTAGACCTGATATTAGTTTCTCTGTAAACTATTACAGTCGATTTCAAAGTAATGCAACCAATGAGCATTGGAATGGTTTAAAACGAATCCTCAGATATATACACAAAACTCAAAAACATAAAGTTCGGAAACGTTTCTACACGCTTTTGCAGATGCTGATTGGGCAAATGATGCAGATCGGAAATCGATATCAGGATATGTATTACAATTGTCAGGATGTACAATAGCATGGACTACACGAAAACAACCTACCATAGCTCTTTCCACTACAGAAGCAGAACTAGTTGCATTAACACTCGCATCAACTGAAATAATATGGGTGTACAACTTACTAAAAGAAATACATTATGATATAAACTGTACTCCGATAATATTTGAAGACAATCAATCTTGTATACACTCTCTACAAAACTGGGACCAAAAAAACTTAAACACATGGATGTAAAATATAATTTTGTACGAGATTTATACATTGAGGGCGCATTGATGTTCAATATCTTTCAACTGCAGAACAACTGGCAGATCTGTTCACAAAGAGTTTGCCACGTGTTAAATTTGAATATTTTAGAGACTGTCTGGGTCTAAGTTAAGTTCTTGTGTTTTTCAAGATGCACAAATTGAGGCGGAGTATTAAGACATACCTACCCTGTGTTCTATCTTAGTAACTACAATTTGTTATTTTATTGTTTTTGTCAAGTGAACTTATGTTATATATGTTGACAATAGTTATTTTGAGTTGTCTTTATAAATATATTTCTTTAATCTCATACTGATTTCATTGCTGCTGCTGCCCGCTAACAATTTAAGGGTCAATAACGCCTTTCTAAATAATAGCTGGGACGAAATGCTTAGTTTTTGATAATTACTTTTCAAAATCTTCCAAATATCAAATGCACTTTCTTCATCTTTTACTATTTCCAAATAATCATCTGAAATTCTTTGGATGATGAGCAGTTTGCATTTTCTATCTTTTTTTCGATGTAAACTTAACTCTTTTTCTTTCTTTGATTTTTCTAAGGCAGAATCATTTTCTCCAAATGTAACTCTGTCTTTATAATTAACATGAACATAGTCCAATAATTCGTAGTCATCCAATAAAATCTCTAACCGGAATCGCCAATTATCATAGTTGCTTCCATCAAATAGAGGAATCCTATATTTCTCTTCTTCAGTACTCATTGCAAACAATCAGTCAATCTTCAGAATAAACTAATTAAAGCTAGGCACAACTATAGACGGTGGCCCATTTAGATATCAAGTTGAGACATAACTCGTTTGAAAGCTTATGATGAGAGCTTTTCAACAAGGTATATCACAACCATACCACACATTCTAATCCTCAGATATTGATGAAATTTTGTAGAGTAATTTCGTGAAATTACAATGTTAAAGTAGGGTACATTGACATAACCTATCCAAAATCCAACCTAATCTAACCTAGGTTAGATTAGGTTAGGTTAGGTTAACCTGAGTGGAGGGTTTTTTTTTTATTTTTTTATTTTTTTTATTTTTTTTTAAATATGGGTTTTAAGCATAATGCGTGGTATGGTTGTGACATACCTTGTTGAAAAGCACTCATCATAAGCTTTCAAACGAGGTATGTCTCAAATTGATATCTTAATGGGCCACCGTCTATAGCGCCGCCAAAAGCTATTCTGGACCCATAACCTGATGTGCAGTGGTAAAGATAAATATCTAAAGACGACTTTTATCAGAATATTTATTGACAACTTTTTATATATTTAAACTGACATTTTTATTTATTAATATATATAGAGTGTATATATAAAATTGGTTCCACAACAAAACCATTGATACAATAGACAATGGCCGCGAAAGCCTTTCACAGTTTAAACTACTTTAAAGTTAGTAACAGCTGAAAATCTGAGGCTGCCAAAAATGGAAAAGTCGAAAAAAATTGGAAAAGAAAAACTGAAAAATTTCACAAAAATTATAAGAAAAACGAAAAAAAAAAACGACGAAATTAAAAATAATTACAAGGTACAACGAAAAAAAAAAAAATAGTGAAAGAAACGAGACAATATGATAGAATTAACAAAAAGAAAAAAACATGGAAAACAATCGAAAAAAACTAGAACAAGTCGTAAAAAATTAAAAAAATAAATAAAAAACCAATCATTGATTATAATAGGTGAAGTTCGCCTGGTCAGCTAGTCCAGTTCGCAAAAATCTGAAATATCAACAAAACATACCGAGAACAGATGAATTATATGAAAAACGGGTAAGAAACAAGCAAAAAAAAAAATGAAATCAAAAATCCAGAGAAAATCGAACAAATCGTGAAAAATAAGAAAAAAAAAATAAGAAACTCGATTAACAAAACACGCATTAGATGGCGTTGTATTTCGATTGCTAAATAAAAAGTTTATATGGATTTATCCTTGACTGGAATTTTCTACATTTTACAAAAAAATAGGAAAGTTCTAAAAACATTGTAACAACAAAGCAGAAAAACAGCAAAAATTGGAAAAACAAGAGAATTGGAAAAAATCGAGAAATGAAAATAAAAACGAAATCGAACAAAAATAGAATATAGGAATAAAAAAACGAAACCTGTGTTAAATGGTTACTATAAAAAAACAACGAGAAACTAAATTAAAATGGAAAATAGTCGAAAAACTGAAAAAAAGAGAGAAATAAGAAAAACTAAAAAATTTCACAATTATAAGAAAAACTAAAAAAAACAACTGAAAAAAAAACGAGAAAACTGAAAATAGTGAAACTTGGAAACAAACAAGAAAATATGATTAACAAAAAAAAAATAGTGTGGCAGTCAGTGGGACTGCCGGTAGAAGTTATACTTCTAGGCACTCGCATGGATTCATAAATTTGTATGTGAATGATTTAGCAAAATCATTATATGATATTCGTGGTAAGCGACCCCAAAAATCTCCTATTACGAGTACACACTCTTTTTGTATCGAATTTGCATAAAATTACTGGAGACGAGGCAGTGGCGTAGATAGGTTTTTGCCATGGGGGGGATATGACTCACTTAAATTTTTATGTTATCAATTTTGTTGGAGTGTTTATTTACCTAGTTTTACAATTATCAATTACATATAATATACACAAATGCAAAGAAATAAGTGCTTCTAAAAAAATGTTAACATTCTTTGAAAAATGATTTTTTTCAAGTTGAGGCGACAAATCAAAGAACAAAATCGAGTTTTCGGTTTTTTTTTGATAATTCATCAATAACTTCCTCAGTTGTGATCCCGATGTCATGATGAAGTGCTAGTGCAGCCAAACCATTCAAACGGTCCTAGAATGACAAAGAACGACAAGAATATGACATTTTAGTTTCGTAATGGAACCAGTGGGGCAAAGGAGTCACTTAGAAGTTTAATATACTGTGATTATACTGTGGTTCAAAGTCACTGTTATTTTAAATCACGACTGCTTCACCGTTAGGAAATGAAAACTACTAGAAAATGAAGCAAAATCTTACATTTTGTATCGTATTCCTTTGAATTGTTTTTATCCGTTTCAAACTCGAAAACGTTCTTTCTGGAGTAGATGTTGAGACTGACAATGTAGCTAATATCTTGAGCAACATATAAATGTTTGGAAAATTGACTTCTGGACAGTTATTCAGTGCTTCAAGCGAATTTTGAGGCTAGACATTGCCTTTTCGGATCAAATATTTTTTCCACATTCTCAACTCAGCCAGAACAGCAAGTGGTCCAGCAGCAAGAAATTTTTGATAAAACTCAACGGTTTTGATAAATTTGTCAGCTGCTTTGTCAATTTCAGAAAAATCATGCTCAAAGAGTGCTGAAAATCCTTTCAAGATATTTTCGTGATTTATAAACCTCTCTCCAAGATCCATAATATAAAAATCAAGAAACGGATTAAAAACCGTCACACGAAAGTAGTCTTCTGTACTCTGAACTTCTGGATTCGCACGATTTTTTTGTCTGCCTGTTATTCTCTTGTGTGTAGTCTCAATCTCGACAGATTCTGCGATTTTTTTTGAAGTTTCGTAAATTTTGGAAAACGCGTTTTCTTTTCTCCGAATTTTCTCAAGGTTCAAAGCTTGGACCAAATCTAAATTGTCCTTTTGTAATTCGCGACTTAAGGGCAAAGATAAATGATAAATCAGATTTGTAACTTGTAAACTTATCAAAAATTCAAAGTCCATTGCGTTTAGCAAACTTTTTGCATCTTTTTCTGAAACTCTCATTTTTCAAGAGTTTCGTGAACAAATGGGAATAATTCATTAAAATCATCCACAGCCTCATATTACGCCACCCATCGAGTCAAATTCAATCTCTTCAAAGTTTTGGTGCTTGGAATTTCTTGTGAGTCTTCGATAGTATTTTCCAGAATCGTCCTTCTTTTGGGGGTATGAAAAAAATTGTACACAGTTTCAATTGTTTTAAGGCAGTCTCTAATGGCTGGAATCTTGCTGGTAATGGAAATAGCAAGGTTCAAAGAATGCGCGGCACAATGAACGTATAAAGCATGTGGCGCGAACTTCGTACGTATGATTGCTTGAACGCCATTATTTTGCCCAGACATATTGCTTGCTCCGTCATATCCCTGGCCGACCATGAAAGAAATGTCAAGTTTACAGTTTTAGATATTTTCCACTATCAGCTTGGCAAGGACATCACCTGTAAATATGTACATAAAATATAGTTAGATAACGTAATGAATACAAGTTATGAAATCAGAAGTCAGCTTTTACCTGTAGTGGAAGCTGTTGGGATGAATTTCAAAAAATCTTCGCGCAGAATATGCACACCATCAGCTTTTTTATCCACGTATCGAATGCAATTTGTAACTTGCTCAATACAAGCTACATCTTGCGTTTCATCTGTCAGAACAGAGTAAACTTTGGCAGCTTGGATTTTAGCAATCACTTTACCGGTCAATATCTCATAACATGCATCGATAATTTCATTTTGCATAGAAGGACTTGTATATTTATCGCGCTTCCCTGGACCATCTAAATGTCTTCGGAGAAGTGGATCTCCCCTGGCTCTATATTTTAATAGAGCTCGATAATTTCCTTCGTTTGGTCCGGTGAAGAATTTCTATTTTACCGCTGTCGCGATGTCCACGCAAAGCCAACTCTTGTCGCCCAAGAACTATAATTGTTTCGATACTAGGAACAATACGTTGTCTATTTTCTAAGATTTGCTTTTTTCGAGATTGGTCAATCAAATTCTCAACAGACTCGCTTTTGTTTTTCTGAATACGCAGAAAATTATCACTGTCAGCAATTGCATGTATGTGATACTCTT
>CAXIIO010001223.1:0-22028 GCA_964028335.1 Altica lythri
ACAAAAAAGAACATTTTTGACATTTATACTGACAAACAACGTTGACACAAGATAAAAAAAACAAATTTGCATCATAGGTTCTTTGAGCCGGATGCCATATTAAAAATGACAACAAAAAACAAGTTTGCAACATTTGGATGTTAACTTTTTTTATCACTCAACAAAGGTTCTTCGAGTCGGATTCCATATTAAAATCGCTATTGACAAAAAAGAACATTTTTGACATTTATACTGACAAACAACGTTGACAGAAGTTAAATAAAAACAAATTTGTATCAGAGGTTCTTTGAGCCGGATGCCATATTAAAAATGACAACAAAAAACAAGTTTGCAACATTTGGATGTTAACTTTTTTTATCACTCAACAAAGGTTCTTCGAGTCGGATTCCATATTAAAATCGCTATTGACAAAAAAGAACATTTTTGACATTTATACTGACAAACAACGTTGACAGAAGTTAAATAAAAACAAATTTGTATCAGAGGTTCTTTGAGCCGGATGCCATATTAAAAATGAAAACAAAAAACAAGTTTGCAACATTTGGATGTTAACTTTTTTTATCACTCAACAAAGGTTCTTCGAGTCGGATTCCATATTAAAATCGCAATTGACAAAAAAGAACATTTTTGACATTTATACTGACAAACAACGTTGACAGAAGTTAAATAAAAACAAATTTGTATCAGAGGTTCTTTGAGCCGGATGCCATATTAAAAATGACAACAAAAAACAAGTTTGCAACATTTGGATGTTAACTTTTTTTATCACTCAACAAAGGTTCTTCGAGTCGGATTCCATATTAAAATCGCTATTGACAAAAAAGAACATTTTTGACATTTATACTGACAAACAACGTTGACACAAGATAAAAAAAAACAAATTTGCATCATAGGTTCTTTGAGCCGGATGCCATATTAAAAATGACAACAAAAAACAAGTTTGCAACATTTGGATGTTAACTTTTTTTATCACTCAACAAAGGTTCTTCGAGTCGGATTCCATATTAAAATCGCTATTGACAAAAAAGAACATTTTTGACATTTATACTGACAAACAACGTTGACACAAGATAAAAAAAACAAATTTGCATCATAGGTTCTTTGAGCCGGATGCCATATTAAAAATGACAACAAAAAACAAGTTTGCAACATTTGGATGTTAACTTTTTTTATCACTCAACAAAGGTTCTTCGAGTCGGATTCCATATTAAAATCGCTATTGACAAAAAAGAACATTTTTGACATTTATACTGACAAACAACGTTGACACAAGATAAAAAAAACAAATTTGCATCATAGGTTCTTTGAGCCGGATGCCATATTAAAAATGACAACAAAAAACAAGTTTGCAACATTTGGATGTTAACTTTTTTTATCACTCAACAAAGGTTCTTCGAGTCGGATTCCATATTAAAATCGCTATTGACAAAAAAGAACATTTTTGACATTTATACTGACAAACAACGTTGACAGAAGTTAAATAAAAACAAATTTGTATCAGAGGTTCTTTGAGCCGGATGCCATATTAAAAATGAAAACAAAAAACAAGTTTGCAACATTTGGATGTTAACTTTTTTTATCACTCAACAAAGGTTCTTCGAGTCGGATTCCATATTAAAATCGCAATTGACAAAAAAGAACATTTTTGACATTTATACTGACAAACAACGTTGACAGAAGTTAAATAAAAACAAATTTGTATCAGAGGTTCTTTGAGCCGGATGCCATATTAAAAATGACAACAAAAAACAAGTTTGCAACATTTGGATGTTAACTTTTTTTATCACTCAACAAAGGTTCTTCGAGTCGGATTCCATATTAAAATCGCTATTGACAAAAAAGAACATTTTTGACATTTATACTGACAAACAACGTTGACACAAGATAAAAAAAAACAAATTTGCATCATAGGTTCTTTGAGCCGGATGCCATATTAAAAATGACAACAAAAAACAAGTTTGCAACATTTGGATGTTAACTTTTTTTATCACTCAACAAAGGTTCTTCGAGTCGGATTCCATATTAAAATCGCTATTGACAAAAAAGAACATTTTTGACATTTATACTGACAAACAACGTTGACACAAGATAAAAAAAACAAATTTGCATCATAGGTTCTTTGAGCCGGATGCCATATTAAAAATGACAACAAAAAACAAGTTTGCAACATTTGGATGTTAACTTTTTTTATCACTCAACAAAGGTTCTTCGAGTCGGATTCCATATTAAAATCGCTATTGACAAAAAAGAACATTTTTGACATTTATACTGACAAACAACGTTGACAGAAGTTAAATAAAAACAAATTTGTATCAGAGGTTCTTTGAGCCGGATGCCATATTAAAAATGACAACAAAAAACAAGTTTGCAACATTTGGATGTTAACTTTTTTTATCACTCAACAAAGGTTCTTCGAGTCGGATTCCATATTAAAATCGCTATTGACAAAAAAGAACATTTTTGACATTTATACTGACAAACAACGTTGACACAAGATAAAAAAAAACAAATTTGCATCATAGGTTCTTTGAGCCGGATGCCATATTAAAAATGACAACAAAAAACAAGTTTGCAACATTTGGATGTTAACTTTTTTTATCACTCAACAAAGGTTCTTCGAGTCGGATTCCATATTAAAATCGCTATTGACAAAAAAGAACATTTTTGACATTTATACTGACAAACAACGTTGACAGAAGTTAAATAAAAACAAATTTGTATCAGAGGTTCTTTGAGCCGGATGCCATATTAAAAATGACAACAAAAAACAAGTTTGCAACATTTGGATGTTAACTTTTTTTATCACTCAACAAAGGTTCTTCGAGTCGGATTCCATATTAAAATCGCTATTGACAAAAAAGAACATTTTTGACATTTATACTGACAAACAACGTTGACACAAGATAAAAAAAAACAAATTTGCATCATAGGTTCTTTGAGCCGGATGCCATATTAAAAATGACAACAAAAAACAAGTTTGCAACATTTGGATGTTAACTTTTTTTATCACTCAACAAAGGTTCTTCGAGTCGGATTCCATATTAAAATCGCTATTGACAAAAAAGAACATTTTTGACATTTATACTGACAAACAACGTTGACACAAGATAAAAAAAACAAATTTGCATCATAGGTTCTTTGAGCCGGATGCCATATTAAAAATGACAACAAAAAACAAGTTTGCAACATTTGGATGTTAACTTTTTTTATCACTCAACAAAGGTTCTTCGAGTCGGATTCCATATTAAAATCGCCATTGACAGAAAAGACATATCTACAGTTTAGATGCTCTTAGAGCTTCTGGACGGATATTTTCCTTGTACTGATGAGGCGCAATACGCCGAAACCGGTCTACAAGTGATATCCTTTCGAATTGCAAACTAAAATGGTTAGTTCTATCTTGCAGATATACTAACCCCGTTTAACTTTGAACTGTAATTCAATGTCCGTCGAGGCAAATAGCCAAGGAAGTAGTTGTTGGTTCTTAGTAAACGGTCTATATGTTCTTTGATTTTCAAACACTCTGTAAAACGTCATAATAGTATTAGGTATACTATTATTATCTTTGAGATCTATTTTATAAACGTTTTACTAAAATGATAATTGATTAGCAGGAAACTGCAAATCCAGTAGTTAGTTTACTCAATAATTTCTTATACGTTAAGTTTTTATCAAAATATAAAAAATTTCGATTCAAAACGCCAACTACGAGGGTTGCTATTTATATTTTGAGCCTAATAATGTTTTGTTCATACAAAGAAATAAATCCATAAGCAACCCTCTTGTAGAATAAGTGTCTAAGTGAGAAAAACTGTTTGTTTGTATTAAAAAAATATAAGATAAGCATGGGAAAGAAACTAGACCCTCACTTAAGAGTAGATATATAAATATATCTTATACCATATCTGTATTGATTTTCAGGAAGGTCTGCAAAATATGGTTTTATGGCTGCATTTGACGAAAAACGCTTTCCATGAAGTAACTGAAGAGGTAATTGTCAAAGAGAGCCAAATCTGGTCAATACAGTGAGTGTTTAAGCAATTCGTACCTTATTTCGTTCAATTTAGCCATCTTCAACAAACTTGTGTAAACTTGATTGTTATCTTTTATAAACCAGATCTGTCAAAAATGTCAATATTATTAACGCTTGACATTTGTTACACTGGAACCTTAATGATGTCAGTAAGAATGACAGTTATCCTCTGTCAAGGATTAAGGATGCTTTCGACGATTTTAGGAAAGACAGTTGACATTTGGCGCTATTGATGTTTGACGTTTGTGTAAAAGTTGTGGGTTCGAGTCCTGTTGGATATATCTCATATTGTAAAGGTGTCGTATAAGTTTTGAAAAATGATTTATATGATATTAGATATAATGAAATAGAATAGGTAAAGTAAAGTAAAGTAAAGGAAAATTTATTCATTTGAATTTAACACCCGAGGCGCAGCAAATATGCTACGATAATTTTCCAAAATTTTACGCTTTTCCAGAAATCTTCCATGTTTCACAATGTGGACTTTAACAAAAATTTTTTCAAATATATCAAGTAACCACTCTAAGAACAGCAAATTTCCTTACTAAGCCAAATATCCTACAAAGATTTTCCAAAATTTTATGGTTTTCCAGGAATCTTCCATGTTTCACAATGTGGACTTTAACAAAATTTTTTTCAAATATATCAAGTAACCACTCTAAGAACAGCCAATTTCCTTACTAAGCCAAATATCCTACAAAGATTTTCCAATATTTTACGGTTTTCCAGAAATCTTCTGTTCCATAATGTTGAATCCTACAAAATTTTGTCCAAATACATCGAGTAACCACTCTAAGAACAGCAAATTTTCGTAATAATCCAAATATCCTACAAAGATTTTCCAATATTTTACAGTTTTCCAGAAATCTTCCATGTTCCACAGTGTGGAGGTCTACAAAATTTTGTCCAAATACATCGGGTAACCACTCTAAGAATAGCCAATTTCCTTAATAAGTCAAATATGCTACGAAAATTTTCCAAAATTTTACGGTTTTCCAGAAATCTTCTGTTCCACAATGTTGAATTCTACAAAATTTTGTCCAAATACATCGAGTAACCACTCTAAGAATAGCAAATTTCCTTAATAATCCAAATATGCTACAAAAATTTTCCAAAATTTTATGGTTTTCCAGGAATCTTCCATGTTTCACAATGTGGACTTTAACAAAATTTTTTTCAAATATATCAAGTAATCACTCTAAGAACAGCAAATTTCCTTACTAAGCCAAATATCCTACAAAGATTTTCCAATATTTTATGGTTTTCCAGGAATCTTCCATGTTTCACAATGTGGACTTTAACAAAATTTTTTTCAAATATATCAAGTAACCACTCTAAGAACAGCCAATTTCCTTACTAAGCCAAATATCCTACAAAGATTTTCCAATATTTTACGGTTTTCCAGAAATCTTCTGTTCCACAATGTTGAATCCTACAAAATTTTGTCCAAATACATCGAGTAACCACTCTAAGAACAGCAAATTTTCGTAATAATCCAAATATCCTACAAAGATTTTCCAATATTTTACAGTTTTCCAGAAATCTTCCATGTTCCACAGTGTGGAGGTCTACAAAATTTTGTCCAAATACATCGGGTAACCACTCTAAGAATAGCCAATTTCCTTAATAAGTCAAATATGCTACGAAAATTTTCCAAAATTTTACGGTTTTCCAGAAATCTTCTGTTCCACAATGTTGAATTCTACAAAATTTTGTCCAAATACATCGAGTAACCACTCTAAGAATAGCAAATTTCCTTAATAATCCAAATATGCTACAAAAATTTTCCAAAATTTTATGGTTTTCCAGGAATCTTCCATGTTTCACAATGTGGACTTTAACAAAAATTTTTTCAAATATATCAAGTAACCACTCTAAGAACAGCAAATTTCCTTACTAAGCCAAATATTCTACAAAGATTTTCCAATATTTTATGGTTTTCCAGAAATCTTCCATGTTCCACAATGTGGAATTCTACAAAATTTTGTCCAAATAGATCGAGTAACCACTATAAGAACAGCAAATTTTCTTAGTAAGCCAAGTATGCTACAAACATTTTCCAAAAGATTACGGTTTTCCAGAAATCTTCCAGGTCTCAAAATTTTAACTTGAACAAAATTTTTTTCAGATATATCGAGTAACCACTCTAAAAACAGCAAATTTCCTTAATAAGTCAAATATGCTACAAAGATTTTCCAAGATTTTACAGTTTTCCAGAAATCTTCTGTTCCACAATGTTAAATTCTACAAAATTTAGTCCAAATACATCGAGTAACCACTCTAAGAAGAGCAAATTTCCTTAATAAGTTAAATATGCTACGAAAATTTTCCAAAATTTTATGGTTTTCCAGAAATCTTCACAATGTTGACTTTAACAAAATTTTGTCCAAATACTTTAAGTAACCATTCTAAGTTTAGCAAATTTCCTTAATAATCCAAATATGCTGCAAAGATTTTCCAATATTTTTCGGTTTTCCAGAAATTTTCCATGTTTCACAATGTTGACTTCAATAAAATTTTGTCCAAATATATCGAGTAACCACTCTAAGAATAACAAATTTCCTTTATAAGCCAAATATTCTACAATGATTTTCCAAATTTTTACGCTTTTCCAGAAATTTTCCATAATCAAAATTCTGATTTCAACAAAATTTTGTCCAAATATATATCGAGTAACCACTCTAAGAATAGCAAATTTCCTTAGTAATCCAAATATGCTACAAAGATTTTCCAAAATTTTACGGTTTTCCAGAAATCTTCCATAATCCAAAATTTCAACTTTTTTTGAAACATATCGTGCGACCTCTCTAAGAATAAATAATTTTAACAGTAATCCAAATAAATCGACTAAATTAACATATTTCTCTTCACAAATTTGTTTACACAAAATTTGTTTACAAAAGAAACTTTTGGGTATAATTTGATCAACTACAAACAAAATTTTGAGTTCGAAAAGTGATTGGTAATCAATTAAATTCAGCAACCAATAAGAATCGAATATTGTAGCTTAATTATAAATGAGAACGACAAGATAATTCTAGAACGCCATCATCATTTCGAAGAGAGGAATTTTCTTAGGAATTCAATTATGGTAAAGCGGAGACGTAGTCGTAAACGGGAATACATGCAACTACATGATGACCCATAAAAGCCAGGATAAAGGATAGAATGGACGAACGTGCTGCTCAGGATCATTATCAGAAGGAATAAACCAATTGCACTTAGTATTTAACATTTCTGACTCTTGTCATTTCTGTCTTTGAACATCTTTGGCATTTGACATTTCTGACATTTGATAAACATTTCTCTTATTTGACAGTTCGTTTGAAAAATCAATTTGACATTTCTGGCATTTAACATTCCTTACAATTAACATTTCTGACATTTGACATTTCTGATACGACTCCGAATGTGTTACAAGCAAAATTTGCTTTCAATATACAGTGCGAACCAAATGAAGGCAGTAGGAAAACCTTCCCTTTCTTCATCTTCTTGGACAACTCCCCGAAAGAGAGCAATGCTGAACGTGGGTACTTTAAAGTTCTACTAGGAACATTGCCACAAAGGAAAAGCTGAAGAGAAGAAAATCCGCTTCCCTGTTTGACAGATCCAGGAGGGAAAAACGACCCTATGCGGTGGTATCTCAGGTACCTAAAACAGAAAATCGTACCTGAACTGAAACTGCTAGAACCTTGCCCTTTGGCAAAAACGTGAACGTGATGAGACCACTATCAATCCCGCTTAGGAGAAAAGAGGATGGAAGTGGAAAAAGAGACCACCTTTAGAAAAGATCAGCTACACCACTGCTCTTAAGACGAAAAAAGTGACCATCTTCCAGTGTGAAGTAGCAAACTTTGGTGGAAGAGCAAACTTTGGTGGAAGAAGCAATCTAAGATCCGAAACACGGAAGATCTTTAATAGAGCCAAGCGTCACATAGATTGGCAGAACTATATTGAGAAACTAATAATCTACAATAAAGAGATCAGGAAAGTTTGTCTAAGAAGCTTCAGGAACTTCTGCAAAGAAATAGACTCTACTCCTTCTACTGCAAGGCTTCACAAACTTCTGGTATAAGAAAGAGTAGACACAGTGATGGTATTACGAAAGCTAGTTGGTGGTTTCACAGAAAGAACCATACTTTTATTACAAACTCACTTTCCTGACTGAAAAATGACCTCAGGAATTACGAGTTATTAAAATAGGGAAGACACTGCAATGGCAAAGTGAAAAACTGATGATATGGGCTATGAACATCTTTCAGCCATTGAAAACCCTTATAACTGATGGCATATTTCCTGCCCTACTACAATAAGGGCAGGATGCAATTAGTCCTCATATATGACCTGAATCAGTCGGAGCAGTTTTGAACTGAGATATATACCAAAAGTATGAAGGAAGACAAGAATCAACTTCATCCCACATACTCCAAATCTCTTAGACCAAATGCTTTTCTAAATATTTGGCTCTAGGTCCAAAAACCCCTTTTCGAGTTCCTACCACTTTATACTATTTTGGTTTAGCCCCAAATTTGGTATCTTTCAGTTTTCAAAGTTAATTTCTTTGACATTCCATCTTCACATCTTAAAATTCTATTCGGATAAAGCCATTTTGTGGCCAGATTTAAACTCTCTGGATCTGGAAATTTGGGAGGGGCAAGCTAGTGCTCAGCCAGCACTGTGGCCACATATGTCCCATTGTGCATCCTCCCGTATGTAGGGATATCCTCACCTCAGGCTATTGATTTAAAATAGGTGATGAGGCTCCCGAGGGGGATCTCCCTGACATCGGCTGGTGTAAGCCAATACTCGCCCAACACGGATCTTCTAATTTCAGAAAAAGCAGAGCAGTCATACATAATGTGTTCTACTGTTTCCTCTTCTTGTTCGCGGCCTCTGCATAGCGGCGATTCTGTTAATTTCATCCTAAAGAGATGTTGTCGCAATTGGCAGTGACCTGTTAGAATTCCCACAGCTGTTCGGAGATTTTGTCTGGTCAATGCCTCAAATTTTTTTGCTGTTTCCTCGCCAGGATAAGGTAATAACTCTCTGGCCAGTCTACAGTTCGTAGTTTCATCCCAGCACTGTATAAATTTTTGGTGAGAGTGCTGTTTGATAAGGTCCACGACTGCGAACAATTTAAGCTTGGTAGATGGGTGAGGACTAACATATTTGTAACCCGCAGCCCTCTTTGCTAAATTGTTCGCAATGCGGTTGCCTTTAGAGTTCCCATGTTCTTTGATCCAGCTGAGAGTGACCACGTTATTCTGGCTGACCTCAGTTAGAGATTGATGACAATCTAGTACTGAACTTGAAGTGAAACGTGGTCTATTCAAGGTCAGTAGTGCTTGTCGGCAGTCTGTGTATATATTTATATTCCTGCCTGTGATGTTTCTATTGATTAATTCTTTTGCAGCTATGGTTATGCCGGTGAGTTCTGACTGAACCACACTTGACAAGCCATCCATAGCCCATTTTATTTTTAGGCCTAAGGATCTAGAGTAAATTCCACATCGTACACCTTGCTTTGTTTTTGATCCATCCGTATATACGCTCAGAGCGTTCACTACGTTGGGGTCTGCTGTCTTGTTTTTTAATATTTTGTAGGGTTTGTCAAAGAAAAATCTTGGTGCGACGGCATCCGTGTCTGCCTGTAAGAGTGTAGATTTAAACTCAAAAACCTTTGGAAAAATTGCCTCAGGTTTCAAGATAAGAAAATCGGTTCTATTATGTCAATCTTTTTACTTTTTTGTTACTCTTAGATCATAATTGTTACTATTCTTGTATATTAGTTTCCAAGTGTAAAAACAAATTTGTGCAATAGATTCAAGCCTTTATCAGATACGGTAAGGATGCAAATCGCCTGGCCGAGCTTCTAAGAGTATAATGAGGCGAAGGGGGTCGGAATTAAGCAACCGGTAACGGTTTGGAGAAGGAAGAAGAGAGAAGGACGAGGAAGCTACGAAGACGGACCCGATCAATACTCAGACAGGAGCACCAGCCTCAAGGATGATTTTCTCTACCGAAAGGATCACACTATCCTTTCAAAATATTCATAATACTAAATAATCTATCAAACATTAACTCAGACTATATTAAATTTGTAATTAATGTATGAATAGAGATAAAAAATGTTATTCTGGTTTAGTAGAGAATTGGGTTAATCTAGAAATGGAAAAAATTTGTTAGGAACACAGATATGTGAGAAAAATCTCTGATATCTGACAGTTGACACTTAAAATTTCACATTTGACGTTTCTAATTTTTGACATTTTTGACGTTTCTGATATTTGAAAAATCGCTATATCTCCGTTATTTATTAAGATATTTGCAAAGTTTAAGAAGATTTGTAAACTTATTAAGATTATTTATAACATAAAACAAACCCCAACTCGCTATCTTCATTTTTAAAAAAGTTGATCGTGTTTTGTTTTTTCAGAAAAATCGCTGTATCTCGGTTGTTTATTGAGATATTTTTAAAATTTAAAAAGATTTGAGATCTTATTAAGATTATCTATCATTAACAACTTACCGAAACTCGATATTTCAATTTAAAAAAAAAGTTGCTCGTGTTTTATTTTTTAAGAAAAATTACTGTATCTCGCTTGTTTATTGAGATATTTGCAAAATTTAAAAAGATTTGTAAACTTATTAAGATTATCTATCTCGTAAAACAAACCGCAACTCGCTATCTTCATTTTTAAAAAAGTTGATCGTGTTTTGTTTTTTCAGAAAAATCGCTGTATCTCGCTTGTTTATTAAGATATTTGCAAAATTTAAAAAGATTTGTAAACTTATTAAGATTATCTATCTCATAAAACAAACCGCAACTCGCTCTCTTCATTTTTAAAAAAGTTGATTGTGTTTTGTTTTTTGAGAAAAATCACTGTATCTCGCTTATTTATTGAGATATTTGCAAAATTTAAGAAGATTTGTAAACTTATTAAGATTATCTATCTCATAAAACAAACCGCAACTCGCTATCTTCATTTTTAAAAAAGTTGATCGTGTTTTGTTTTTTCAGAAAAATCGCTGTATCTCGGTTGTTTATTGAGATATTATCAAAATTTAAAAAGATTCGAGACCTTATTAAAATTATCTATCTCATAAAACAAACCGCAACTCGCTATCTTCATTTTTAAAAAAGTTGATCGTGTTTTGTTTTTTCAGAAAAATCGCTGTATCTCGGTTGTTTATTAAGATATTTGCAAAATTTAAGAAGATTTGTAAACTTATTAAGATTATTTATAACATAAAACAAACCGCAACTCGCTATCTTCATTTTTAAAAAAGTTGATTGTGATTTGTTTTTTCAGAAAAATCTCTGTATCTCGGTTGTTTATTGAGATATTATCAAAATTTAAAAAGATTCGAGACCTTATTAAAATTATCTATCTCATAAAACAAACCGCAACTCGCTCTCTTCTTTTTTAAAAAAGTTGATCGTGTTTTGTTTTTTCAGAAAAATCGCTGTATCTCTGTTGTTTATTAAGATATTTGCAAAATTTAAGAAGATTTGTAAACTTATTAAGATTATCTATCTCATAAAACAAACCGCAACTCGCTATCTTCATTTTTAAAAAAGTTGATCGTGTTTTGTTTTTTCAGAAAAATCGCTGTATCTCGGTTGTTTATTGAGATATTATCAAAATTTAAAAAGATTCGAGACCTTATTAAAATTATCTATCTCATAAAACAAACCGCAACTCGCTCTCTTCTTTTTTAAAAAAGTTGATCGTGTTTTGTTTTTTCAGAAAAATCGCTGTATCTCTGTTGTTTATTAAGATATTTGCAAAATTTAAGAAGATTTGTAAACTTATTAAGATTATCTATCTCATAAAACAAACCGCAACTCGCTATCTTCTTTTTTAAAAAAGTTGATCGTGTTTTGTTTTTTCAGAAAAATCGCTGTATCTCTGTTGTTTATTAAGATATTTGCAAAATTTAAGAAGATTTGTAAACTTATTAAGATTATCTATCTCATAAAACAAACCGCAACTCGCTATCTTCATTTTTAAAAAAGTTGATCGTGTTTTGTTTTTTCAGAAAAATCGCTGTATCTCGGTTGTTTATTAAGATATTTGCAAAATTTAAGAAGATTTGTAAACTTATTAAGATTATTTATAACATAAAACAAACCGCAACTCGCTATCTTCATTTTTAAAAAAGTTGATTGTGATTTGTTTTTTCAGAAAAATCTCTGTATCTCGGTTGTTTATTGAGATATTATCAAAATTTAAAAAGATTCGAGACCTTATTAAAATTATCTATCTCATAAAACAAACCGCAACTCGCTCTCTTCTTTTTTAAAAAAGTTGATCGTGTTTTGTTTTTTCAGAAAAATCGCTGTATCTCTGTTGTTTATTAAGATATTTGCAAAATTTAAGAAGATTTGTAAACTTATTAAGATTATCTATCTCATAAAACAAACCGCAACTCGCTATCTTCATTTTTAAAAAAGTTGATCGTGTTTTGTTTTTTCAGAAAAATCGCTGTATCTCGGTTGTTTATTAAGATATTTGCAAAATTTAAGAAGATTTGTAAACTTATTAAGATTATTTATAACATAAAACAAACCGCAACTCGCTATCTTCATTTTTAAAAAAGTTGATTGTGATTTGTTTTTTCAGAAAAATCTCTGTATCTTGGTTGTTTATTGAGATATTATCAAAATTTAAAAAGATTCGAGACCTTATTAAAATTATCTATCTCATAAAACAAACCGCAACTCGCTCTCTTCTTTTTTAAAAAAGTTGATCGTGTTTTGTTTTTTCAGAAAAATCGCTGTATCTCGGTTGTTTATTAAGATATTTGCAAAATTTAAGAAGATTTGTAAACTTATTAAGATTATCTATCTCATAAAACAAACCGCAACTTGCTCTCTTCATTTTTAAAAAAGTTGATCGTGTTTTGTTTTTTCAGAAAAATCACTGTATCTCGGTTGTTTATTAAGATATTTTTAAAATTTAAAAAGATTTGATACCTTAATAAGATTATTTATTAGATAAAACAAATCGCAACTCGCTATCTTCATTTTTACAAAAGTTGATCGTGTTTTGTTTTTTGAGAAAAATCCCTGTATCTCGCTTGTTTATTGAGATATTTGCAAAATTTAAATAGAATTGTAATCTGAATAAAATTATCTATCATATAAAACAAACTTCAACTCTTTGTCTGAATTTTTAAAAAGACAGACAGATAGACAGACAGACAAAACAATTTCTACGTTGTTACTATTTGCCATTGGTGTGAAATCAAAATATTTCTTTTTTAAAAAAAAGTTTTCAACTTTGTTTAATTAAGCATTAAACTTGATATTTGATTAGAATCTAAAATAGTTTGAAGTAAATTTGAATATAGAAATTGAATTTCGGATAAAATGAAAGGTTCTCCTCTAGTTAAAGCTTATTGAGAATTCTCAAAGCATAAACATGCTTCGAGAAGTTTTGGATATCTGAATACACATAAAATCAATACTTAGTTATAATGTTCGAATAGGTGGTAATTATTTACGTTGAATTTCAATTTCAATTTGAATTTCCAATTGTTTTTGACAGTTTATTCAAATATTTATCTTAATATCTCAACAACTAACAATAATGTTTAAATGCCTGTGTTCTATATAATAACTAGACCATTTTTTAAACGGTAAAATATTAAACTTTCTTTTTTGTATATTTGAATTCCTCAGTAAATTTCCTATATTAAGAGTGGTCGCACGATTGTCTCTCTGTCTGTCTGTCTGTCTGTCTGTCTGTCTTCCTTTTTGTCTATCTGCATGTTAGTCTGTCTGTCTGTATTACTGTATGTTTGTCTGCATGCCTATCTATCTCTCTGTCTGTTTCTCTGTCTGACTGTCTGTCTTTCTTTTTGTCTATCTGCTTGTTAGACTGTCTGTCTGTATTACTGTATGTTTGTCTGCTTGCCTATCTATCTCTCTGTCTGTTTCTCTGTCTGACTGTCTTTCTGCCTGTCTGTCTGTCTGTCTGTCTTTCTTTTTGTCTATCTGCATGTTAGTCTGTCTGTCTGTATTTCTGTATATTTGTCTGCCTGCCTATCTATCTCTCTGTCTGTTTCTTTGTCTGACTGTATCTCTGTCTGTCTGTATGTCTTTCCTTTTGTCTATCTGCATGTTAGACTGTCTGTCTGTATTACTGTATGTTTGTCTGCCTGCCTATTTATCTCTCTGTCTGTTTCTCTGTCTGACTGTCTTTCTGTCTGTCTGTCTGTCTGTCTTTCTTTTTGTCTATCTGCATGTTAGTCTGTCTGTCTGTATTTCTGTATGTTTGTCTGCCTGCCTATCTATCTCTCTGTTTGTTTCTCTGTCTGACTGTCTGTCTTTCTTTTTGTCTATCTGCTTGTTAGTCTGTCTGTCTGTATTTCTGTATATTTGTCTGCCTGCCTATCTATCTCTCTGTCTGTTTCTCTGTCTGATTGTCTCTCTGTCTGTTTGTCTATCTTTTTTTGTGTCTATCTGCATGTTAGACTGTCTGTCTGTATTACTGTATGTTTGTCTGCCTGCCTATTTATCTCTCTGTCTGTTTCTCTGTCTGACTGTCTTTCTGTCTGTCTGTCTGTCTGTCTTTCTTTTTGTCTATCTGCATGTTAGTCTGTCTGTCTGTATTTCTGTATGTTTGTCTGCCTGCCTATCTATCTCTCTGTCTGTTTCTCTGTCTGACTGTCTCTCTGTCTGTTTGTCTATCTTTCTTTGTGTCTATCTGCATGTTAGACTGTCTGTCTGTATTACTGTATGTTTGTCTGCCTGCCTATTTATCTCTCTGTCTGTCTGTCTTTCTTTTTGTCTATCTGCATGTTAGTCTGTCTGTCTTTCTTTTTGTCTATCTGCATGTTAGTCTGTCTGTCTGTATTACTGTATGTTTGTCTGCCTGCCTATCTATCTCTCTGTCTGTTTCTCTGTCTGATTGTCTCTCTGTCTGTTTGTCTATCTTTCTTTGTGTCTATCTGCTTGTTAGACTGTCTGTCTGTATTACTGTATGTTTGTCTGCCTGCCTATTTATCTCTCTGTCTGTTTCTCTGTCTGACTGACTGTCTGTCTGTCTGTCTGTCTGTCTGTCTTTCTTTTTGTCTATCAGCATGTTAGTCTGTCTGTCTGTATTTCTGTATGTTTGTCTGCCTGCCTATCTATCTCTCTGTCTGTTTCTCTGTCTGACTGTCTCTCTGTCTGTTTGTCTATCTTTCTTTGTGTCTATCTGCATGTTAGACTGTTTGTCTGTATTACTGTATGTTTGTCTGCCTGCCTATTTATCTCTCTGTCTGTTTCTCTGTCTGACTGTCTTTCTGTCTGTCTGTCTGTCTTTCTTTTTGTCTATCTGCATATTAGTCTGTCTGTCCGTATTTTTGTATGTTTCTTCTTCATCTTCCTCTTTGCGCAGAGATTATTTTTTACAAACTTCGATAAGTGTTGTTCCAGTTCAGATCAATGTCTGAATTTTCCTGAAAAAGTATATTTTTAGCGTTGCAGTGGTGTGAGGTTAGTTGAGGGTGGTGGACACGGGCGGCGGTATGATCGGTGTTAAAAAAAGAGTATAAAGAAACATAGGAGAGTCAGTCGGAGAATGCACAGTTAGTGGGCTATGGAGTAAACGAAGTGTATAAGAATGCTCATCATCAGTTCCGAACTGACGCGCACCTAATGACTCGAAAGCGACACAAAGGCGTCGGGACGCCGTTTGTCTAACGCCCTCTACAACTCGCTTTGTAAAACCACTTAAACTCATCATCATCACCGAGAACAACTTTCTCTACACTTTTTCGGATTCTCTAATCTGAAATACCCTCACTCGATAACTTTTTTGTTGTGCTTTAACTATCCATGATCTAATTTTTAGTGGAAAATGGGAAAATTTAACATTTTTGTAAATATTTTATTACAAATTTATATTTTTGTGGAAATTTCCTATTATTAGAGTAGTTACTTGATATCTTAACAATGTAGTTTGAAAAAGTCGCGACTTTACACTGTTCAAAGCAAAATAGAAAATAGTAAATCCATTATTACATGAATATTTTCAACAATTCGTTTCTTTAAACAATAGTGTCCATTCATACAATACCAGAGGTTTAGATGACATACATATACCAAAAATTACTTTTTATTCCAATTTAATATAAAACAAGAATTAACAATAGTAACTGACAGTTATCTATGAGAGAAAAAGAGAGACAGACAGACAGAGAAACATGCGTGTGTCGTGTCGTGTTGTGACATTTTTTGGTCTGAATTTTTTCCGGCTAGTCTCAGTCGTAACGCGCGAAAGGGAACTTCGTTCCAAAAAAACTGGATTGAAACTGAAATATTTGGGAAAATTACTGAAAAAGTGGAAAAAAATATGGCGAAAAGAAGGAAAGATCGAAAAAAACTTTTTAAAATTGGAAGAGGAAATTTTGTGTTTGAAAATGGTTTGCAACTAGTTTAGTAATCGGGTCTTTTAAGCAGAGATATCAGTATTGCCGTTGTTCTCATTGTTTTCAATACATAAATTCGGTGCTGAATCCGCTTTCCCACTCTATAATGTTGTTTTATGGATCCGTGGATCACACACCGCATATTAATTACCGCCATTGATCTTGATAGCATTCATTTACTACGCGATACTTTTTACTCATCCATGATTTCACCAATTGTTCGTTTTGCTTTATTCCACTTCCACACAAAACATAATAGAGCTTTTCTTGTTAGATTTCCTTTCCTTTATTACCAACTAGTTTTCAACTATTAAAAATATTATTTTTCTAAAGGATTAAATCACCTTTAAAATGGTGTTTCAATTGTTTTTTTTAGTTTTAAAGTAAAGTAATATCATAACATGTAAAATCTTGGAAATGTCAAATGTCAGAAATGTCAACTATCAAAAAAATGACAATTGTGAGAAATGTCAAATGTGAGAAATGAACACTGTCAACTGTCAACTATCAAATGTTAACTGTCATCAACTGATTTCACCGATGTGAATGGAAGAAATGTCAAAAATATCTAATGTTAAAAAAGTTAAATATCAAACCAGTCAAATATCACAGCTATAAAATAACTTCTATTAAAATCTAAAATCAATCATCATCAATCACCATCCATCATCATCAATCATACAATACCAGAGGTTTAGATGACATACATATACTAAAAATTACTTTTTATTCCAATTTAATATAAAACATCCTCATCATCCTCATCATCCTCATCACCCCCATCATCCTCATCATCCTCAATCATCATCAATCATCATCAATCATCATCAATCATCATCAATCATCATCAATCATCATCAATCATCCTAAATCATCATCAATCATCATCAATCATCATCAATCATCATCAATTATCATCAATCATCATCCTCATCAGACATCATCATCCTCATCATCCATCATCATCCTCATCATCCTCATCATCCTCATTATCCTCATCATCCTCATCAACCTCATCATCCTCATTACCACATCATCCTCATCCTCATCATCATAATCATCATCAATCATACAATACCAGAGGTTTAGATGACATACATATACCAAAAATTACTTTTTATTCCAATTTAATATAAAACAGGAATTAACAATTTAATACAACATTTTAAAATATTTGACAGTAACTGACAGTTATCTATGAGAAAGAAAATCATCCTCATCATCCTCATCATCCTCATCATCCCCATCATCATCATCATCCTCAATCATCATCAATCATCATCAATCATCATCAATCATCATCAATCATCCTCATCATCCTAAATCATCATCAATCATCATCAATCATCATCAATCATCATCAATTATCATCAATCATCATCCTCATCAGCCATCATCATCCTCATCATCCATCATCATCCTCATCATCCTCATCATCCTCATTATCCTCATCATCCTCATCATCCTCATCATCCTCATCATCCTCATTACCACATCATCCTCATCATCATCATCATAATCATCATCAATCATCATCAATCATCATCATCATTATCAATCATCATCAATCATTATCATCATTACCATCAGTCATCATCAATCATCATCCTCATCATCCTCAATCATCATCAATCATCATTAATCATCATCAATCATCTTCAATCATCCTCATCATCCTCAATCATCATCACCCAAGCAGTTAGAATATTTAACTAATCTCAGGAATGAACTTAAACAAAGAACAGACAATGGTGAAACTGGGCTTACAAAAAAATGTGAGCCGTCACGGGACGCCTGGCAGATGTGAAACATCGACATTATTGTGTAAAAGTAATATGCAGAAAAGAACAGATTGTGATAGGAACTAAATATGTCATAATGATAAAATAAAATATTACGATTTTTTCCAGATAACGATGACTATTTATTGAATAAATTTAAAAAGTGATTTCGTTTAGCTTTTTATTTAATTGCCTTAAATTCAATAATCTTAAAAAAGGAAATTATTAAAACACAAATTTATATAGAAGTACGTTACTATATTAATATAATTGTAGTTACTTCATAATTTTAGTACAAACAAAAAGCGATACTAAATAAAAAATAGGAAAATGATGAATTTAACTATGAATACAACTTTATCGTTGAATAACTTTTAAACGGTATTTAAATGGGAAATGTATTATGATTTAGGCACGGGTTAATGTGAATATTAAGGGCTGGTTAAGGTCTGATAATTTTTGTTAGGTCATAATCTAAAAATTTGATGGGTGTTTGGAGAACAAAACCAAATCTGGGAAATAACGGACACCCCAATGTATATAGAGTAGGTAGGTACTCACTCATTTTTATTCATATTTTTTCATCACTTTCTTTATTAACACTTTGTTTATTCATATTTAAAACTAAATACACAAATTTTACGCGGACAACTATATGACAACTATTCACCAAAAAATCTATTTTGATTGACTAGCTGTCAATTTTACAGGTCAGCAAAATATGTAGGTATATTATGTTGCCTATACAAACAATCATTTTTATATATATATAGAATAGATAGTAGGCGGAATCGAGTTAGGTTTTTATGAAACAATTCATACCCTGTCCCACCAAATTTTTGAATCGATGAGCTTCTTCCCCCTATTGTTGGCGCGCCACCGTCGCGTCGCTCAAAACATGACACCAATTTCATATAAGATATCAGTACATCTCTTATCGATTATTATCGATGCGTTAGGTTTTTTACGTCATGACGTCACCGTCACCACGCCAAAAATCTGATTTACGTGCCGCTATAGATGTTTCACATCAATAAAATATGTCAAAGGCATCCCTACTATTATAGAGATTCCAGCAAAAAACTCCTACGCAACTTCTTTAACTGGTCCATCTACTATACCAACATAGCTACTCTAATGACGAAGTTTGATGAATTTATTGCCCTTATAAATAACGATAAACCCGCTTGTTTTATGGTAACTGAATCTTGGTTAAACTCTAATATAACTGACAGTCTAATTTCCATTCCCGGCTACTTTATTTTTCGTAATGATAGACCTAACAGAATTGGTGGAGGAGTCTGTGTTTTCCTTTCAAATTTAATCTATTAAAATTTTATTGTAACCCCTTTTAATATTAATACTCATAACTCTGAAAACCTATGCTTAAATCTAAAAAACGCAGTTTTAGAAATAACATTTTGTTGTATTTATCGCCCTGGTGATACTTCATTAGATGATAATAATGCTATATTTGATTCTCTCACTCATCTTTGCACTAAATACAAAGACCTTATCATTATAGGAGACTTTAATTTCTGCGATATAGACTGGACTAGTTTTAATGCTTGTACTCCCAGTTCCCGTTTGTTTATAGATTTTTTAAATAATTCTCATCTGACTCAATTAATTTCTTCTCCAACTCGATTTCGTACTGGACAGAGACCATCTTTATTAGATCTTCTTATTACTTCCGATCCTGATTTGGTTTCAAATGTTGAACACTTACCTCCTATAGGAAAGTCGGACCACGCAGTACTTAAATTTGAACTTCAAGTAGTATATGAAACAAAAACGCATAAGGAGAGAAAATATCGACAAATAATAAACTTAACAATGATTTAAATCAAATAAACTGGATTGAAACGTTTGCTGATAAATCTATTCAAGAAAACTGGTTAACATTTAATAATATGATAACATCATTATTAGCAATGAATAGCCGCACTATCTCGATTACTACATTTATTTTAAAGCCCTGGATAAGTAATGAAATTCAGGAGTTAATCAAATGCAAAAAGGTATTATGGCAAAGATATTTATGATCCAGATCAGAAGCAGATTATACAGCTCATAGAAGATTTTCAAATCACGTTAATTTAACCATTAAAAATGCTAAAAAAACCTACGAAAGTAATATAATCAACAGCGATAACCCTAAACGCTTCTTCAAATACATTAGAACACATATAACGAGCAAAGTTCAAAGCCCACAGATTCGAACAGATGACAATACGATTACGCAAGATGACCTTAAGATTGCAGATACCTTCGCTAACACTTTTTATGAAAGTTTCACCACTGAACCTGTAGGAGAACTCCCAATTGTTGATTTAAGTCCAAGAACCACCTTGTCCTTTACAGACGTGCAATTCACTGAAGAGTTTGTGTTAAAAAAATTAAATTCTCTTGATACTTCTAAATTTCCTGGACTGGACAATATCCCGGCTTTTTTTCTAAAAAAATGTGCCACATCTGTTCCAAAACCTCTTTCTATTCTTATGCAACAATCATTTGAAACAGGTATTTTACCCGATATTTGTAAAACAGTTGCTGTCAAACCTATTTTCAAAAAAGGAGATAAATTTGATCCAAAAAATTATCGACCTATTGGTCTTACTCCTATTATAGTAAAAATTATGGAATCAATAATAGCCGATGTCTTGTCTGAATTTCTAAAGGAAAATCATTTGATACCTCAGGAACAACATGGTTTCTCAAAAGGAAAATCTTTAGTCACTAATCTTCTTTGTTGTGTATCAGACTGGACTGAAGCTTTAGACAGAGGAAAACCAGTAGATGTGGTGTATTTGGATTTCAGCAAAGCATTTGATAAGGTACCAAAAAGTCGTCTGCTTCTTAAACTTGAACACTTGGGTGTTAGGGGTGCTCTACTTTTATGGATCAGTGCATTTCTCAGTGACCGTACATTTCACGTAAAGATTAATAACTCTTTAAGTGTACAAAAAGAAGTTTTAAGTGGTGTACCGCAGGGATCCGTGCTCGGACCAATTCTTTTTAATATATATAGGTACTTCGGACATCCGATCAGCGGTTAAAATGGACCTCTCCATGTATGCAGACGACACTAAAATTTATGGTGAAGTGGACTATCATAATGACATTCAAACCGATCTTGAAAGCATTTTTTCGTGGAGTGTAAAATGGATGTTACCCCTGAACACTTCTAAGTGTATCGTTCTCCATCTAGGTAAAAATAATCCTAGGACTGATTATATTCTTAATGATGAGTTGCTCCATCATACAAACAGGCATTCAGATCTCGGAGTTGTCATTAATTCGGATCTTTCGTGGTCTGAACAAACCTTACAACAAGTAAATAAAGCTAATAAAATTAGCTACGTACTCTCCAAGGTATTCTCGCAGTGTGATATCCGAACGTGTGCGATACTGTTTAAGAGTTATGTGCGACCTATCCTCGAGTTTGCAAATCCAGTATGGTCACCGCATCTGGTTCGTGACATTAATTTGCTCGAAAATGTGCAACGAAAGTTCACACGATTACCTTTTAATTTCCGTCAACGCCCGTCCTACGAAGAACGTCTTCACATGATGCATCTGATACCTTTAACACAACGTAGGCAACGAGGTGACTTGATCCAGACTTTCAAGGCCCTGAATAGTATTGACTCTCCTGTGCGTCATATTTTTAAACGGAATGATGATGCACGTTTGAGAGGACATTACCTTAAACTCCGTAGGGAAAATTTCAGGACTACTTACCGCCAGTATTTTCTTCCTAATCGTGTGTTTTACGAATGGAACACTTT
>CAXIIO010001224.1:0-10000 GCA_964028335.1 Altica lythri
CGGTGTGTACAAAGGGCAGGGACGTAATCAACGCGAGCTTATGACTCGCGCTTACTGGGAATTCCTCGTTCATGGGGAACAATTGCAAGCCCCAATCCCTAGCACGAAGGAGGTTCAGCGGGTTACCCGGGCCGCTCGGCCAGGGAGGACACGCTGATTCCTTCAGTGTAGCGCGCGTGCGGCCCAGAACATCTAAGGGCATCACAGACCTGTTATTGCTCAATCTCGTGCGGCTAGAAGCCGCCTGTCCCTCTAAGAAGAATTGTTTGTACGCCGACAGTAAAAACCGCGCGCAGTGGGGCCGAAACCCATCACCGGCGGGCCTTTGGGATGTCGAAATACGCCTAGTTAGCAGGCTAGAGTCTCGTTCGTTATCGGAATTAACCAGACAAATCGCTCCACCAACTAAGAACGGCCATGCACCACCACCCACCGAATCAAGAAAGAGCTCTCAATCTGTCAATCCTTCCGGTGTCCGGGCCTGGTGAGGTTTCCCGTGTTGAGTCAAATTAAGCCGCAGGCTCCACTCCTGGTGGTGCCCTTCCGTCAATTCCTTTAAGTTTCAGCTTTGCAACCATACTTCCCCCGGAACCCAAAAGCTTTGGTTTCCCGGAAGCTGCCCGCCGAGTCATCGGAGGAACGTCGGCGGATCGCTAGCTGGCATCGTTTATGGTTAGAACTAGGGCGGTATCTGATCGCCTTCGAACCTCTAACTTTCGTTCTTGATCAATGAAAGCGTTTTTGGCAAATGCTTTCGCTTCTGTCCGTCTTGCGACGATCCAAGAATTTCACCTCTAACGTCGCAATACGAATGCCCCCATCCGTTCCTATTAATCATTACCTCGGGGTTCCGAAAACCAACAAAATAGAACCGAGGTCCTATTCCATTATTCCATGCACACAGTATTCAGGCGAAGTTTTAGCCTGCTTTAAGCACTCTAATTTGTTCAAAGTAAACGTGCCGGCCCACCTCGACACTCAGTGAAGAGCACCGCGGCGGGATTGAGTTGGGCCGCCCTTGCGAGCTAAGCCCACCGGCAGGACGTCCCGCGACACGCCAGTTGACACCGCGTACGATGAACCAGCGACGCGGGACACAGATTCGACTACGAGCTTTTTAACCGCAACAACTTTAATATACGCTATTGGAGCTGGAATTACCGCGGCTGCTGGCACCAGACTTGCCCTCCAATTGATCCTCGTTAAAGGGTTTAGAGTGTACTCATTCCGATTACGGGGCCTCGGATGAGTCCCGTATCGTTATTTTTCGTCACTACCTCCCCGTGCCGGGAGTGGGTAATTTGCGCGCCTGCTGCCTTCCTTGGATGTGGTAGCCGTTTCTCAGGCTCCCTCTCCGGAATCGAACCCTGATTCCCCGTTACCCGTTACAACCATGGTAGGCGCAGAACCTACCATCGACAGTTGATAAGGCAGACATTTGAAAGATGCGTCGCCGGTGCGAGACCGTGCGATCAGCGTAAAGTTATTCAGAGTCACCAAGTATTACGATGTCGAGCAAGCTCGCCACCGATTGGTTTTGATCTAATAAAAGCGCTCCTTCCGTCTCCGGTCGGAGCTCTGTTTGCATGTATTAGCTCTAGAATTACCACAGTTATCCAAGTAAATGTGGGTACGATCTAAGGAACCATAACTGATTTAATGAGCCTTTCGCGGTTTCACCTTAATTTGGCTTGTACTGAGACATGCATGGCTTAATCTTTGAGACAAGCATATGACTACTGGCAGGATCAACCAGGGAGCTGTTGTTCCGTCATTCGAAAAAGAATAACAGAGATTATCAGTCTCCTCTAGTATTACAAATTTGCAATTCAAGAGAAACAAAAGACCGATGTGTCAAATCTCTATCATATTCTTTTCCTAGTGCGTGTTGAATTTTGCGTACATGAAAAGTTAAACTTTTCGCACGCCACGCTTAATAGGAGATAAGGTATATATGATATTTATAGAAGACAAGACAATCGTATTTGTATTATCTCTTATATTACATATAAAAACCGGACAGACAATATATTACATAACAGAGAGCTAGTTTTAAATGTAACTACTTTGTCATGTTTTATATAAACGCCTACCGGCAAAAAATTTCGAACATTCTCTCGACCCTTCGCTAGATATAAAGCGACACGGTGTACTCGAAAGAATCGTTACGAATAGAAATTCCCGCTCGGACAGAAGAGAGTTGTCGCAAAAAATGAAAAATTTGATTGAAATCAAATTTTATTAGTTTGATCGCATGTGGATCGCCAAACGTGTAAACGCCTTGCAAAATCCGCGATCTCGCTGTGTGATCTGTATCTTACGATACAAAAATAATTGTGGTTTTATATATACATAATTTTATATTTCTTAACAATTACTACCAACATTTTTGAAGATAGAAATGTTAGAAAATAAAATATATAATATAAATCTCAACCACAATGCAAAAAGATCAAACTTGGACAACACCAGACTTTTAGATCGAGTATTTGTCGAGTCGTCTTTTTACATAACTGGGCAATTGTTATTATAGCGCTTTACGTTATTTAGTATATGTAGTTTAAATTTATGGTTTAATACTTTATATAATTTAATATTCGTCCAATAAATTTAATCATTACGTAATCTATATAACATTCTAATGAAAATAAAGATTACATTATAAAATTTCATAAAATTTTATTAAAACTTAAGTTGTTATGTTGGCACAATTAAGTGATATTTACAAAAAAATATATTTAAAAAAAATTATTTTTACATATTACTGAGAAATAACTTGTAAAATTTAACTACAATAATAATTCAATCATTTCTTACTAAAATACGTTAACACAATTAATTCAGTTATTAAATTGGTTTATCTTAATATTAAATTAACAAGATATAAAAACTATTATTCGTTGACCATTATATCATGTGCTTTCAAAAATATTCCACGTACTTTCACAAATTAAACATTTAAAAAAGTATACTTTATTTACTACTACCGTTTTTTAGAATCGACAGCAGAAACAGTAGCATATATATTTCGTTTAATTTAATAAAAATATATTTTTCTCTGATTTAGCATATAAATATAATTTTAGAAAAATTCTACATACTTTCACAAGTTAAAACCTAAAATTCTACAAAACAGTTTTCGAAGCTTAAACCTACATTTTTTTACTAGCACTGTTTCTTGGAATCGGAAACAGAAGCAAAAGCATAAATATTTCATTTACTTTTCAATATTAATAAAATTTCTACGTACTATCACAACAAGTAAAAACATGAAATTCTACAAAACAGCTATCTACCTTAAAACTACACTTTATTTACTAGCACTGCTTCTTAATATTGAAAGCAAAAGCAGTTGTATAGATATTTAGTTTATATTAACAATATAAAAATATTTTCAATAAAATTCTCTGTACTTTCACAAGTTAAATATGTAAAAAAGTACATTTTATTTACTACCACCGTTTTTCAAACTCAAAAGCAGAATCAGTAGCATATATATTTCGTTTAATTTACGACATAAAAATATATTTTTCTCTGATTTACCATATAAATATAATTCCAGAAAAATTCTACATACTTTCACAAGTTAAAACTTAAAATTCTACAAAACAGCTTTCGAAGCTTAAACCTACATTTTTTCACTAGCATTGTTTCTTGGAATCGGAAACAGAAGCAGAAGCATAAATATTTCATTTACTTTTCAATATTAATAAAATTTCAAAAAATTTCTACGTACTTTCACAACAAGTAAAAACATGAAATTCTACAAAACAGCTATCTACCTTAAAACTACACTTTATTTACTAGCACTGCTTCTTAATATTGAAAGCAAAAGCAGTTGTATAGATATTTAGTTTATATTAACAATATAAAAATATTTTCAATAAAATTCTCTGTACTTTCACAAGTTAAATATGTAAAAAAGTACATTTTATTTACTACCACCGTTTTTCAAACTCAAAAGCAGAATCAGTAGCATATATATTTCGTTTAATTTACGACATAAAAATATATTTTTCTCTGATTTACCATATAAATATAATTCCAGAAAAATTCTACATACTTTCACAAGTTAAAACTTAAAATTCTACAAAACAGCTTTCGAAGCTTAAACCTACATTTTTTCACTAGCATTGTTTCTTGGAATCGGAAACAGAAGCAGAAGCATAAATATTTCATTTACTTTTCAATATTAATAAAATTTCAAAAAATTTCTACGTACTTTCACAACAAGTAAAAACATGAAATTCTACAAAACAGCTATCTAGCTTAAAACTACACTTTATTTACTAGCACTGCTTCTTAATATTAAAAGCAAAAGCAGTTGTATAGATATTTAGTTTATATTAACAATATAAAAATATTTTCAATAAAATTCTCTGTACTTTCACAAGTTAAATATGTAAAAAAGTACATTTTATTTACTACCACCGTTTTTCAAACTCAAAATCAGAATCAGTAGCATATATATTTCGTTTAATTTACGACATAAAAATATATTTTTCTCTGATTTACCATATAAATATAATTCCAGAAAAATTCTACATACTTTCACAAGTTAAAACTTAAAATTCTACAAAACAGCTTTCGAAGCTTAAACTACATTTTTTCACTAGCATTGTTTCTTGGAATCGGAAACAGAAGCAGAAGCATAAATATTTCATTTACTTTTCAATATTAATAAAATTTCAAAAAATTTCTACGTACTTTCACAACAAGTAAAAACATGAAATTCTACAAAACAGCTATCTACCTTAAAACTACACTTTATTTACTAGCACTGCTTCTTAATATTGAAAGCAAAAGCAGTTGTATAGATATTTAGTTTATATTAACAATATAAAAATATTTTCAATAAAATTCTCTGTACTTTCACAAGTTAAATATGTAAAAAAGTACATTTTATTTACTACCACCGTTTTTCAAACTCAAAAGCAGAATCAGTAGCATATATATTTCGTTTAATTTACGACATAAAAATATATTTTTCTCTGATTTACCATATAAATATAATTCCAGAAAAATTCTACATACTTTCACAAGTTAAAACTTAAAATTCTACAAAACAGCTTTCGAAGCTTAAACCTACATTTTTTCACTAGCATTGTTTCTTGGAATCGGAAACAGAAGCAGAAGCATAAATATTTCATTTACTTTTCAATATTAATAAAATTTCAAAAAATTTCTACGTACTTTCACAACAAGTAAAAACATGAAATTCTACAAAACAGCTATCTACCTTAAAACTACACTTTATTTACTAGCACTGCTTCTTAATATTGAAAGCAAAAGCAGTTGTATAGATATTTAGTTTATATTAACAATATAAAAATATTTTCAATAAAATTCTCTGTACTTTCACAAGTTAAATATGTAAAAAAGTACATTTTATTTACTACCACCGTTTTTCAAACTCAAAAGCAGAATCAGTAGCATATATATTTCGTTTAATTTACGACATAAAAATATATTTTTCTCTGATTTACCATATAAATATAATTCCAGAAAAATTCTACATACTTTCACAAGTTAAAACTTAAAATTCTACAAAACAGCTTTCGAAGCTTAAACCTACATTTTTTCACTAGCATTGTTTCTTGGAATCGGAAACAGAAGCAGAAGCATAAATATTTCATTTACTTTTCAATATTAATAAAATTTCAAAAAATTTCTACGTACTTTCACAACAAGTAAAAACATGAAATTCTACAAAACAGCTATCTAGCTTAAAACTACACTTTATTTACTAGCACTGCTTCTTAATATTAAAAGCAAAAGCAGTTGTATAGATATTTAGTTTATATTAACAATATAAAAATATTTTCAATAAAATTCTCTGTACTTTCACAAGTTAAATATGTAAAAAAGTACATTTTATTTACTACCACCGTTTTTCAAACTCAAAATCAGAATCAGTAGCATATATATTTCGTTTAATTTACGACATAAAAATATATTTTTCTCTGATTTACCATATAAATATAATTCCAGAAAAATTCTACATACTTTCACAAGTTAAAACTTAAAATTCTACAAAACAGCTTTCGAAGCTTAAACCTACATTTTTTCACTAGCATTGTTTCTTGGAATCGGAAACAGAAGCAGAAGCATAAATATTTCATTTACTTTTCAATATTAATAAAATTTCAAAAAATTTCTACGTACTTTCACAACAAGTAAAAACATGAAATTCTACAAAACAGCTATCTACCTTAAAACTACACTTTATTTACTAGCACTGCTTCTTAATATTGAAAGCAAAAGCAGTTGTATAGATATTTAGTTTATATTAACAATATAAAAATATTTTCAATAAAATTCTCTGTACTTTCACAAGTTAAATATGTAAAAAAGTACATTTTATTTACTACCACCGTTTTTCAAACTCAAAAGCAGAATCAGTAGCATATATATTTCGTTTAATTTACGACATAAAAATATATTTTTCTCTGATTTACCATATAAATATAATTCCAGAAAAATTCTACATACTTTCACAAGTTAAAACTTAAAATTCTACAAAACAGCTTTCGAAGCTTAAACCTACATTTTTTCACTAGCATTGTTTCTTGGAATCGGAAACAGAAGCAGAAGCATAAATATTTCATTTACTTTTCAATATTAATAAAATTTCAAAAAATTTCTACGTACTTTCACAACAAGTAAAAACATGAAATTCTACAAAACAGCTATCTAGCTTAAAACTACATTTTATTTACTAGCACTGCTTCTTAATATTAAAAGCAAAAGCAGTTGTATAGATATTTAGTTTTATTAACAACATCAAAATATTTTCAATAAAATTCTCCGTACTTTCACAAGTTAAATATGTAAAAAAGTACATTTTATTTACTACTACCGTTTTTTAGAATCGACAGCAGAAACAGTAGCATATATATTTCGTTTAATTTAATAAAAATATATTTTTCTCTGATTTAGCATATAAATATAATTTTAGAAAAATTCTACATACTTTCACAAGTTAAAACTTAAAATTCTACAAAACAGTTTTCGAAGCTTAAACCTACATTTTTTCACTAGCATTGTTTCTTGGAATCGGAAACAGAAGCAGAAGCATAAATATTTCATTTACTTTTCAATATTAATAAAATTTCAAAAAATTTCTACGTACTTTCACAACAAGTAAAAACATGAAATTCTACAAAACAGCTATCTAGCTTAAAACTACACTTTATTTACTAGCACTGCTTCTTAATATTAAAAGCAAAAGCAGTTGTATAGATATTTAGTTTATATTAACAATATAAAAATATTTTCAATAAAATTCTCTGTACTTTCACAAGTTAAATATGTAAAAAAGTACATTTTATTTACTACCACCGTTTTTCAAACTCAAAATCAGAATCAGTAGCATATATATTTCGTTTAATTTACGACATAAAAATATATTTTTCTCTGATTTACCATATAAATATAATTCCAGAAAAATTCTACATACTTTCACAAGTTAAAACTTAAAATTCTACAAAACAGCTTTCGAAGCTTAAACCTAAATTTTTTCACTAGCATTGTTTCTTGGAATCGGAAACAGAAGCAGAAGCATAAATATTTCATTTACTTTTCAATATTAATAAAATTTCAAAAAATTTCTACGTACTTTCACAACAAGTAAAAACATGAAATTCTACAAAACAGCTATCTAGCTTAAAACTACACTTTATTTACTAGCACTGCTTCTTAATATTAAAAGCAAAAGCAGTTGTATAGATATTTAGTTTTATTAACAACATCAAAATATTTTCAATAAAATTCTCCGTACTTTCACAAGTTAAATATGTAAAAAAGTACATTTTATTTACTACTACCGTTTTTTAGAATCGACAGCAGAAACAGTAGCATATATATTTCGTTTAATTTAATAAAAATATATTTTTCTCTGATTTAGCATATAAATATAATTTTAGAAAAATTCTACATACTTTCACAAGTTAAAACTTAAAATTCTACATATTTGGTTTTATTAACAATATTAAAATATTTTCAATAAAATTCTCTGTACTTTCACAAGTTACAAATATGTGAAAAAGTACACTTTACTTACTGCTACCGTTTTATAGAATTGACAGCAGAAACAGTAGCATACACATTTCGTTTAATTTACCATATAAATATATTTTCAACAAATTTCTACGTATTTTCACAGCAAGTAAAAACATAAAATTCTACAAAACAGCTATCTACCTTAAACTACACTTTATTTATAAACACTGCTTCTAAGTATTAAACACAAAAGCAGTGGTATAGATATTTCGTTTTATTAACAATATAGAAATATTTTTAATAAAATTCTTTGTACTTTCACAAGTTAAATATGTGATAGTAGATAGGTCATGCACAATTGAATTTAAAACGAAGTTTAAATACCTAGACTTCATAGTAGATAACAATTTAACTGTTGTCACACATCATGACTATATCGTAAGGAAAATGGCAAAGAAACTATAATATTTTTTTGGTAGAATCTTCATACACCTTAACACTTTTGACAAAGTCAGTGTATACAATACAATAATACAACCACACAGTATGGCATGATGAGAAGTTTAAAGTAATACTAGTAATCGTGTCATGTACAGAGTCTATTAGAAAGCACTGATAAACCAGGAAGCGGATTTACGTTTCTGCGTTTATTTTACGATAGTACAATAATTGTAAAATAGCCACGCAAATGTTGCTATATATTTGGCGTTAAAATAGTGTTTTGTAACATATTTTGGGACGATGGAAAGTTACTTAATAGTGTGCAATTAAAAATTGCATTTACTTGACTTTGTATAGCAGTTTTTTTAATGTTTGTAATTGTTAAAATTATTGAGCAATCTAAAATTAATTTTACAAATTAAAAGTCGTCTGCGAAATACACCTGTAAGGTCCAATTTTCATTGTCTTACAACGACAACGATGATGAAGGATGTTGTTATGTTATGAACAAATTTTACAACAAACCAAAACGAATTGGATAATGAAAAGACGCTTTCTCAATCCAAAAAAAATATAAGTTTGATGGTCTTTCTGTTCGAAAAACTACCACGGCAATTTATGGTTAAATCACTCGCCATTTCAATCCATATATATAAAAATGAAACCCGTTTTCCTTGGTCATGGCATCACGCGTGAATGACTGGACCGATTTTACTAATTCTTTTTTTGTTGTATTTGTTATTATTAGGAGAAGGTTCTTACGGAAGAAAATATTAAGAAAATCTCTCAGAAATATTGAAAAATAGACATTTAATTTTGCATATTTTAAAAAACGCGCGTAACGAATGTCAATGTCATTCACAGCCATAGACTATATTGAAAGAGCATCGTTTGTTCGGAAACGTGGTCACTTAATTAAATAAACCTTAAATTAACCTGTGACATCACACCCATAGTTTTAATTTATGGAATGTATAAATTTTATTTATTTATTAATTTATTTACGGATTTTCCTTTTTTACAAGTTTTACTCTATAATAATTATAAAACTAAATTACCTAAAAAACTAAATAACAAGGTACAAATATTCTATATATATATATATATATATATATATATATACATATATATAAAAGGATGTTTGTATGTATGAAATCGATGAACTCAAAAACTACTGTACCGATTATTATGAAAATTGGTATATATATTTTTTTTCCACGGAGAACGTTTATATGATATGCTCATTGATGCCACTCGCCACCAGGTGGCGCTGCAAAGTAGCAACTTCTGCCCCGTTCAACCGATTGTCATGAAAATTGGTATCTATATGTATTTTACCACGGAGAAGGTTTGTATGATATGCTCATTGATGCCACTCGCCATCAGGTGGGGCTGCAGAGTAGCAACTCCGACCCGTTCAACCGATTGTCATGAAAATCAGTATGATGATCTATTTTTAATGGGTAAGATGAATATGATATTCGTATTAATGGAAGTTACTACCAGATGGCGCTTCCATGTATTAAATTCAATACTGATTAGTAGATATCTATACGAA
>CAXIIO010001224.1:15000-25000 GCA_964028335.1 Altica lythri
ACTCTTGAACTCTCTCTTCAAAGTGCTTTTCAACTTTCCCTCACGGTACTTGTTCGCTATCGGTCTCGTGGTCATATTTAGCCTTAGATGGAGTTTACCACCCACTTAGGGCTGCACTCTCAAGCAACCCGACTCTGAGGAGAGATTCTCCCGCAATTGGCAGCGGTCACTACGGGCCTGGCACCCTCTATGGGCTGTGGCCCCGTTCAAGAAGGACTTGGACGCGCCGCACAATCTCGGGATAATGAATCCTCCCTAACACCACATTTCCCGGTGGTCGATGTCGGCCACGGGATTCGGTACTGGGCTTTTCCCTGTTCGCTCGCAGCTACTGAGGGAATCCTAGTTAGTTTCTTTTCCTCCGCTTAGTAATATGCTTAAATTCAGCGGGTAGTCTCACCTGCTCTGAGGTCGATAGATGATATTTAAGTACCAAACTATGCATTTTAAAATCAATGTCCAATAATTAAATGCCATATAGAAACACAGATCAGACGTCGTCTTTGAGAAGATTTCTCGGACACGACGATCGTGTACGTAATTCTACTACATTTAAAAGACATATAGATTTACGCATTTTTATGTTCGATACGTTGTGTACAATACACGTATAAAATTTATACAAATTTTATACGTTGCTATCGCAATTTAAGATGTTGCGTTAAAAATAAACGCATCTACATCCAACGCGTTCCGACAATTTTTTTCAAAAAAAAAAAATCGAACAGTCTTTTTAATTTGATACGACCCTCAGCCAGGAGTGGTCCAGGAACGAGTATCCGAGGACCGCAATGTGCGTTCGAAATGTCGATGTTCATGTGTCCTGCAGTTCACAAGTTGACGCGCAATTAGCTGCGTTCTTCATCGACCCACGAGCCAAGTGATTCACCGTTCAGGGTAATCGTTTTAACATTAAACGTGTTTCCATACGAAAGTATAAGTTTTCGTTTAAAGAAACTATACGTCTTATAAAATATCGTGAAAAATGTATTAAAAAAAAAATGATAAGAGAAAATTATGTACTTACGAATTTCTCCATTTGTAACGCCGTGTTTTACAAACGAGGCGTACACGGAGTAAACGTGCACAAGTATTTCCTCTTAATTTCGTCACCAATGAGTACATGCATTTTTACCATCTTGACAATTTGGGCGAAAAACTTTCAACACCGTCGGAATAATATATCGCATTCTACGATTTTGAATTCCTTAGAAAAAAATTATTCGTTTTTTTATCTGAATAACAGATGGATACGAATTTGTTATTTTTCTTGGTACCCAATTTTTATCAAGACAAATTGGTATATACATATTAATATTAGACCTCATCGACAACTTTGTTTTTTTTAGAACTTTAAAGTAAACAAAAATATAAATAATATAATTGTTTCTAACTTTAGTTCCTAAAAACATTTCGTTTATTTCGCATTCTATACCTCAAAAGATCGTATGCGTTTAATAACGGACGTTCTAATGACAGCATATGCAAGTAAAACGATATATAGTTCAAATATTTATAACAGACTTGTCGTAAGTTGACAAACACTGTAATGATCCTTCCGCAGGTTCACCTACGGAAACCTTGTTACGACTTTTACTTCCTCTAAATGATCAAGTTTGGTCATCTTTCCGAAGCATCGACGACGCCGAAACGCCACCGCGCTCAGTCCGAAGACCTCACTAAATCATTCAATCGGTAGTAGCGACGGGCGGTGTGTACAAAGGGCAGGGACGTAATCAACGCGAGCTTATGACTCGCGCTTACTGGGAATTCCTCGTTCATGGGGAACAATTGCAAGCCCCAATCCCTAGCACGAAGGAGGTTCAGCGGGTTACCCGGGCCGCTCGGCCAGGGAGGACACGCTGATTCCTTCAGTGTAGCGCGCGTGCGGCCCAGAACATCTAAGGGCATCACAGACCTGTTATTGCTCAATCTCGTGCGGCTAGAAGCCGCCTGTCCCTCTAAGAAGAATTGTTTGTACGCCGACAGTAAAAACCGCGCGCAGTGGGGGCCGAAACCCATCACCGGCGGGCCTTTGGGATGTCGAAATACGCCTAGTTAGCAGGCTAGAGTCTCGTTCGTTATCGGAATTAACCAGACAAATCGCTCCACCAACTAAGAACGGCCATGCACCACCACCCACCGAATCAAGAAAGAGCTCTCAATCTGTCAATCCTTCCGGTGTCCGGGCCTGGTGAGGTTTCCCGTGTTGAGTCAAATTAAGCCGCAGGCTCCACTCCTGGTGGTGCCCTTCCGTCAATTCCTTTAAGTTTCAGCTTTGCAACCATACTTCCCCCGGAACCCAAAAGCTTTGGTTTCCCGGAAGCTGCCCGCCGAGTCATCGGAGGAACGTCGGCGGATCGCTAGCTGGCATCGTTTATGGTTAGAACTAGGGCGGTATCTGATCGCCTTCGAACCTCTAACTTTCGTTCTTGATCAATGAAAGCGTTTTTGGCAAATGCTTTCGCTTCTGTCCGTCTTGCGACGATCCAAGAATTTCACCTCTAACGTCGCAATACGAATGCCCCCATCCGTTCCTATTAATCATTACCTCGGGGTTCCGAAAACCAACAAAATAGAACCGAGGTCCTATTCCATTATTCCATGCACACAGTATTCAGGCGAAGTTTTAGCCTGCTTTAAGCACTCTAATTTGTTCAAAGTAAACGTGCCGGCCCACCTCGACACTCAGTGAAGAGCACCGCGGCGGGATTGAGTTGGGCCGCCCTTGCGAGCTAAGCCCACCGGCAGGACGTCCCGCGACACGCCAGTTGACACCGCGTACGATGAACCAGCGACGCGGGACACAGATTCGACTACGAGCTTTTTAACCGCAACAACTTTAATATACGCTATTGGAGCTGGAATTACCGCGGCTGCTGGCACCAGACTTGCCCTCCAATTGATCCTCGTTAAAGGGTTTAGAGTGTACTCATTCCGATTACGGGGCCTCGGATGAGTCCCGTATCGTTATTTTTCGTCACTACCTCCCCGTGCCGGGAGTGGGTAATTTGCGCGCCTGCTGCCTTCCTTGGATGTGGTAGCCGTTTCTCAGGCTCCCTCTCCGGAATCGAACCCTGATTCCCCGTTACCCGTTACAACCATGGTAGGCGCAGAACCTACCATCGACAGTTGATAAGGCAGACATTTGAAAGATGCGTCGCCGGTGCGAGACCGTGCGATCAGCGTAAAGTTATTCAGAGTCACCAAGTATTACGATGTCGAGCAAGCTCGCCACCGATTGGTTTTGATCTAATAAAAGCGCTCCTTCCGTCTCCGGTCGGAGCTCTGTTTGCATGTATTAGCTCTAGAATTACCACAGTTATCCAAGTAAATGTGGGTACGATCTAAGGAACCATAACTGATTTAATGAGCCTTTCGCGGTTTCACCTTAATTTGGCTTGTACTGAGACATGCATGGCTTAATCTTTGAGACAAGCATATGACTACTGGCAGGATCAACCAGGGAGCTGTTGTTCCGTCATTCGAAAAAGAATAACAGAGATTATCAGTCTCCTCTAGTATTACAAATTTGCAATTCAAGAGAAACAAAAGACCGATGTGTCAAATCTCTATCATATTCTTTTCCTAGTGCGTGTTGAATTTTGCGTACATGAAAAGTTAAACTTTTCGCACGCCACGCTTAATAGGAGATAAGGTATATATGATATTTATAGAAGACAAGACAATCGTATTTGTATTATCTCTTATATTACATATAAAAACCGGACAGACAATATATTACATAACAGAGAGCTAGTTTTAAATGTAACTACTTTGTCATGTTTTATATAAACGCCTACCGGCAAAAAATTTCGAACATTCTCTCGACCCTTCGCTAGATATAAAGCGACACGGTGTACTCGAAAGAATCGTTACGAATAGAAATTCCCGCTCGGACAGAAGAGAGTTGTCGCAAAAAATGAAAAATTTGATTGAAATCAAATTTTATTAGTTTGATCGCATGTGGATCGCCAAACGTGTAAACGCCTTGCAAAATCCGCGATCTCGCTGTGTGATCTGTATCTTACGATACAAAAAATAATTGTGGTTTTATATATACATAATTTTATATTTCTTAACAATTACTACCAACATTTTTGAAGATAGAAATGTTAGAAAATAAAATATATAATATAAATCTCAACCACAATGCAAAAAGATCAAACTTGGACAACACCAGACTTTTAGATCGAGTATTTGTCGAGTCGTCTTTTTACATAACTGGGCAATTGTTATTATAGCGCTTTACGTTATTTAGTATATGTAGTTTAAATTTATGGTTTAATACTTTATATAATTTAATATTCGTCCAATAAATTTAATCATTACGTAATCTATATAACATTCTAATGAAAATAAAGATTACATTATAAAATTTCATAAAATTTTATTAAAACTTAAGTTGTTATGTTGGCACAATTAAGTGATATTTACAAAAAAATATATTTAAAAAAAATTATTTTTACATATTACTGAGAAATAACTTGTAAAATTTAACTACAATAATAATTCAATCATTTCTTACTAAAATACGTTAACACAATTAATTCAGTTATTAAATTGGTTTATCTTAATATTAAATTAACAAGATATAAAAACTATTATTCGTTGACCATTATATCATGTGCTTTCAAAAATATTCCACGTACTTTCACAAATTAAACATTTAAAAAAGTATACTTTATTTACTACTACCGTTTTTTAGAATCGACAGCAGAAACAGTAGCATATATATTTCGTTTAATTTAATAAAAATATATTTTTCTCTGATTTAGCATATAAATATAATTTTAGAAAAATTCTACATACTTTCACAAGTTAAAACCTAAAATTCTACAAAACAGTTTTCGAAGCTTAAACCTACATTTTTTTACTAGCACTGTTTCTTGGAATCGGAAACAGAAGCAAAAGCATAAATATTTCATTTACTTTTCAATATTAATAAAATTTCTACGTACTATCACAACAAGTAAAAACATGAAATTCTACAAAACAGCTATCTACCTTAAAACTACACTTTATTTACTAGCACTGCTTCTTAATATTGAAAGCAAAAGCAGTTGTATAGATATTTAGTTTATATTAACAATATAAAAATATTTTCAATAAAATTCTCTGTACTTTCACAAGTTAAATATGTAAAAAAGTACATTTTATTTACTACCACCGTTTTTCAAACTCAAAAGCAGAATCAGTAGCATATATATTTCGTTTAATTTACGACATAAAAATATATTTTTCTCTGATTTACCATATAAATATAATTCCAGAAAAATTCTACATACTTTCACAAGTTAAAACTTAAAATTCTACAAAACAGCTTTCGAAGCTTAAACCTACATTTTTTCACTAGCATTGTTTCTTGGAATCGGAAACAGAAGCAGAAGCATAAATATTTCATTTACTTTTCAATATTAATAAAATTTCAAAAAATTTCTACGTACTTTCACAACAAGTAAAAACATGAAATTCTACAAAACAGCTATCTACCTTAAAACTACACTTTATTTACTAGCACTGCTTCTTAATATTGAAAGCAAAAGCAGTTGTATAGATATTTAGTTTATATTAACAATATAAAAATATTTTCAATAAAATTCTCTGTACTTTCACAAGTTAAATATGTAAAAAAGTACATTTTATTTACTACCACCGTTTTTCAAACTCAAAAGCAGAATCAGTAGCATATATATTTCGTTTAATTTACGACATAAAAATATATTTTTCTCTGATTTACCATATAAATATAATTCCAGAAAAATTCTACATACTTTCACAAGTTAAAACTTAAAATTCTACAAAACAGCTTTCGAAGCTTAAACCTACATTTTTTCACTAGCATTGTTTCTTGGAATCGGAAACAGAAGCAGAAGCATAAATATTTCATTTACTTTTCAATATTAATAAAATTTCAAAAAATTTCTACGTACTTTCACAACAAGTAAAAACATGAAATTCTACAAAACAGCTATCTAGCTTAAAACTACACTTTATTTACTAGCACTGCTTCTTAATATTAAAAGCAAAAGCAGTTGTATAGATATTTAGTTTATATTAACAATATAAAAATATTTTCAATAAAATTCTCTGTACTTTCACAAGTTAAATATGTAAAAAAGTACATTTTATTTACTACCACCGTTTTTCAAACTCAAAATCAGAATCAGTAGCATATATATTTCGTTTAATTTACGACATAAAAATATATTTTTCTCTGATTTACCATATAAATATAATTCCAGAAAAATTCTACATACTTTCACAAGTTAAAACTTAAAATTCTACAAAACAGCTTTCGAAGCTTAAACCTACATTTTTTCACTAGCATTGTTTCTTGGAATCGGAAACAGAAGCAGAAGCATAAATATTTCATTTACTTTTCAATATTAATAAAATTTCAAAAAATTTCTACGTACTTTCACAACAAGTAAAAACATGAAATTCTACAAAACAGCTATCTACCTTAAAACTACACTTTATTTACTAGCACTGCTTCTTAATATTGAAAGCAAAAGCAGTTGTATAGATATTTAGTTTATATTAACAATATAAAAATATTTTCAATAAAATTCTCTGTACTTTCACAAGTTAAATATGTAAAAAAGTACATTTTATTTACTACCACCGTTTTTCAAACTCAAAAGCAGAATCAGTAGCATATATATTTCGTTTAATTTACGACATAAAAATATATTTTTCTCTGATTTACCATATAAATATAATTCCAGAAAAATTCTACATACTTTCACAAGTTAAAACTTAAAATTCTACAAAACAGCTTTCGAAGCTTAAACCTACATTTTTTCACTAGCATTGTTTCTTGGAATCGGAAACAGAAGCAGAAGCATAAATATTTCATTTACTTTTCAATATTAATAAAATTTCAAAAAATTTCTACGTACTTTCACAACAAGTAAAAACATGAAATTCTACAAAACAGCTATCTACCTTAAAACTACACTTTATTTACTAGCACTGCTTCTTAATATTGAAAGCAAAAGCAGTTGTATAGATATTTAGTTTATATTAACAATATAAAAATATTTTCAATAAAATTCTCTGTACTTTCACAAGTTAAATATGTAAAAAAGTACATTTTATTTACTACCACCGTTTTTCAAACTCAAAAGCAGAATCAGTAGCATATATATTTCGTTTAATTTACGACATAAAAATATATTTTTCTCTGATTTACCATATAAATATAATTCCAGAAAAATTCTACATACTTTCACAAGTTAAAACTTAAAATTCTACAAAACAGCTTTCGAAGCTTAAACCTACATTTTTTCACTAGCATTGTTTCTTGGAATCGGAAACAGAAGCAGAAGCATAAATATTTCATTTACTTTTCAATATTAATAAAATTTCAAAAAATTTCTACGTACTTTCACAACAAGTAAAAACATGAAATTCTACAAAACAGCTATCTAGCTTAAAACTACACTTTATTTACTAGCACTGCTTCTTAATATTAAAAGCAAAAGCAGTTGTATAGATATTTAGTTTATATTAACAATATAAAAATATTTTCAATAAAATTCTCTGTACTTTCACAAGTTAAATATGTAAAAAAGTACATTTTATTTACTACCACCGTTTTTCAAACTCAAAATCAGAATCAGTAGCATATATATTTCGTTTAATTTACGACATAAAAATATATTTTTCTCTGATTTACCATATAAATATAATTCCAGAAAAATTCTACATACTTTCACAAGTTAAAACTTAAAATTCTACAAAACAGCTTTCGAAGCTTAAACCTACATTTTTTCACTAGCATTGTTTCTTGGAATCGGAAACAGAAGCAGAAGCATAAATATTTCATTTACTTTTCAATATTAATAAAATTTCAAAAAATTTCTACGTACTTTCACAACAAGTAAAAACATGAAATTCTACAAAACAGCTATCTACCTTAAAACTACACTTTATTTACTAGCACTGCTTCTTAATATTGAAAGCAAAAGCAGTTGTATAGATATTTAGTTTATATTAACAATATAAAAATATTTTCAATAAAATTCTCTGTACTTTCACAAGTTAAATATGTAAAAAAGTACATTTTATTTACTACCACCGTTTTTCAAACTCAAAAGCAGAATCAGTAGCATATATATTTCGTTTAATTTACGACATAAAAATATATTTTTCTCTGATTTACCATATAAATATAATTCCAGAAAAATTCTACATACTTTCACAAGTTAAAACTTAAAATTCTACAAAACAGCTTTCGAAGCTTAAACCTACATTTTTTCACTAGCATTGTTTCTTGGAATCGGAAACAGAAGCAGAAGCATAAATATTTCATTTACTTTTCAATATTAATAAAATTTCAAAAAATTTCTACGTACTTTCACAACAAGTAAAAACATGAAATTCTACAAAACAGCTATCTAGCTTAAAACTACATTTTATTTACTAGCACTGCTTCTTAATATTAAAAGCAAAAGCAGTTGTATAGATATTTAGTTTTATTAACAACATCAAAATATTTTCAATAAAATTCTCCGTACTTTCACAAGTTAAATATGTAAAAAAGTACATTTTATTTACTACTACCGTTTTTTAGAATCGACAGCAGAAACAGTAGCATATATATTTCGTTTAATTTAATAAAAATATATTTTTCTCTGATTTAGCATATAAATATAATTTTAGAAAAATTCTACATACTTTCACAAGTTAAAACTTAAAATTCTACAAAACAGTTTTCGAAGCTTAAACCTACATTTTTTCACTAGCATTGTTTCTTGGAATCGGAAACAGAAGCAGAAGCATAAATATTTCATTTACTTTTCAATATTAATAAAATTTCAAAAAATTTCTACGTACTTTCACAACAAGTAAAAACATGAAATTCTACAAAACAGCTATCTAGCTTAAAACTACACTTTATTTACTAGCACTGCTTCTTAATATTAAAAGCAAAAGCAGTTGTATAGATATTTAGTTTATATTAACAATATAAAAATATTTTCAATAAAATTCTCTGTACTTTCACAAGTTAAATATGTAAAAAAGTACATTTTATTTACTACCACCGTTTTTCAAACTCAAAATCAGAATCAGTAGCATATATATTTCGTTTAATTTACGACATAAAAATATATTTTTCTCTGATTTACCATATAAATATAATTCCAGAAAAATTCTACATACTTTCACAAGTTAAAACTTAAAATTCTACAAAACAGCTTTCGAAGCTTAAACCTAAATTTTTTCACTAGCATTGTTTCTTGGAATCGGAAACAGAAGCAGAAGCATAAATATTTCATTTACTTTTCAATATTAATAAAATTTCAAAAAATTTCTACGTACTTTCACAACAAGTAAAAACATGAAATTCTACAAAACAGCTATCTAGCTTAAAACTACACTTTATTTACTAGCACTGCTTCTTAATATTAAAAGCAAAAGCAGTTGTATAGATATTTAGTTTTATTAACAACATCAAAATATTTTCAATAAAATTCTCCGTACTTTCACAAGTTAAATATGTAAAAAAGTACATTTTATTTACTACTACCGTTTTTTAGAATCGACAGCAGAAACAGTAGCATATATATTTCGTTTAATTTAATAAAAATATATTTTTCTCTGATTTAGCATATAAATATAATTTTAGAAAAATTCTACATACTTTCACAAGTTAAAACTTAAAATTCTACATATTTGGTTTTATTAACAATATTAAAATATTTTCAATAAAATTCTCTGTACTTTCACAAGTTACAAATATGTGAAAAAGTACACTTTACTTACTGCTACCGTTTTATAGAATTGACAGCAGAAACAGTAGCATACACATTTCGTTTAATTTACCATATAAATATATTTTCAACAAATTTCTACGTATTTTCACAGCAAGTAAAAACATAAAATTCTACAAAACAGCTATCTACCTTAAACTACACTTTATTTATAAACACTGCTTCTAAGTATTAAACACAAAAGCAGTGGTATAGATATTTCGTTTTATTAACAATAT
>CAXIIO010001224.1:32500-45000 GCA_964028335.1 Altica lythri
GTTCGAAATGTCGATGTTCATGTGTCCTGCAGTTCACAAGTTGACGCGCAATTAGCTGCGTTCTTCATCGACCCACGAGCCAAGTGATTCACCGTTCAGGGTAATCGTTTTAACATTAAACGTGTTTCCATACGAAAGTATAAGTTTTCGTTTAAAGAAACTATACGTCTTATAAAATATCGTGAAAAATGTATTAAAAAAAAAATGATAAGAGAAAATTATGTACTTACGAATTTCTCCATTTGTAACGCCGTGTTTTACAAACGAGGCGTACACGGAGTAAACGTGCACAAGTATTTCCTCTTAATTTCGTCACCAATGAGTACATGCATTTTTACCATCTTGACAATTTGGGCGAAAAACTTTCAACACCGTCGGAATAATATATCGCATTCTACGATTTTGAATTCCTTAGAAAAAAATTATTCGTTTTTTTATCTGAATAACGATGGATACGAATTTGTTATTTTTCTTGGTACCCAATTTTTATCAAGACAAATTGGTATATACATATTAATATTAGACCTCATCGACAACTTTGTTTTTTTTAGAACTTTAAAGTAAACAAAAATATAAATAATATAATTGTTTCTAACTTTAGTTCCTAAAAACATTTCGTTTATTTCGCATTCTATACCTCAAAAGATCGTATGCGTTTAATAACGGACGTTCTAATGACAGCATATGCAAGTAAAACGATATATAGTTCAAATATTTATAACAGACTTGTCGTAAGTTGACAAACACTGTAATGATCCTTCCGCAGGTTCACCTACGGAAACCTTGTTACGACTTTTACTTCCTCTAAATGATCAAGTTTGGTCATCTTTCCGAAGCATCGACGACGCCGAAACGCCACCGCGCTCAGTCCGAAGACCTCACTAAATCATTCAATCGGTAGTAGCGACGGGCGGTGTGTACAAAGGGCAGGGACGTAATCAACGCGAGCTTATGACTCGCGCTTACTGGGAATTCCTCGTTCATGGGGAACAATTGCAAGCCCCAATCCCTAGCACGAAGGAGGTTCAGCGGGTTACCCGGGCCGCTCGGCCAGGGAGGACACGCTGATTCCTTCAGTGTAGCGCGCGTGCGGCCCAGAACATCTAAGGGCATCACAGACCTGTTATTGCTCAATCTCGTGCGGCTAGAAGCCGCCTGTCCCTCTAAGAAGAATTGTTTGTACGCCGACAGTAAAAACCGCGCGCAGTGGGGGCCGAAACCCATCACCGGCGGGCCTTTGGGATGTCGAAATACGCCTAGTTAGCAGGCTAGAGTCTCGTTCGTTATCGGAATTAACCAGACAAATCGCTCCACCAACTAAGAACGGCCATGCACCACCACCCACCGAATCAAGAAAGAGCTCTCAATCTGTCAATCCTTCCGGTGTCCGGGCCTGGTGAGGTTTCCCGTGTTGAGTCAAATTAAGCCGCAGGCTCCACTCCTGGTGGTGCCCTTCCGTCAATTCCTTTAAGTTTCAGCTTTGCAACCATACTTCCCCCGGAACCCAAAAGCTTTGGTTTCCCGGAAGCTGCCCGCCGAGTCATCGGAGGAACGTCGGCGGATCGCTAGCTGGCATCGTTTATGGTTAGAACTAGGGCGGTATCTGATCGCCTTCGAACCTCTAACTTTCGTTCTTGATCAATGAAAGCGTTTTTGGCAAATGCTTTCGCTTCTGTCCGTCTTGCGACGATCCAAGAATTTCACCTCTAACGTCGCAATACGAATGCCCCCATCCGTTCCTATTAATCATTACCTCGGGGTTCCGAAAACCAACAAAATAGAACCGAGGTCCTATTCCATTATTCCATGCACACAGTATTCAGGCGAAGTTTTAGCCTGCTTTAAGCACTCTAATTTGTTCAAAGTAAACGTGCCGGCCCACCTCGACACTCAGTGAAGAGCACCGCGGCGGGATTGAGTTGGGCCGCCCTTGCGAGCTAAGCCCACCGGCAGGACGTCCCGCGACACGCCAGTTGACACCGCGTACGATGAACCAGCGACGCGGGACACAGATTCGACTACGAGCTTTTTAACCGCAACAACTTTAATATACGCTATTGGAGCTGGAATTACCGCGGCTGCTGGCACCAGACTTGCCCTCCAATTGATCCTCGTTAAAGGGTTTAGAGTGTACTCATTCCGATTACGGGGCCTCGGATGAGTCCCGTATCGTTATTTTTCGTCACTACCTCCCCGTGCCGGGAGTGGGTAATTTGCGCGCCTGCTGCCTTCCTTGGATGTGGTAGCCGTTTCTCAGGCTCCCTCTCCGGAATCGAACCCTGATTCCCCGTTACCCGTTACAACCATGGTAGGCGCAGAACCTACCATCGACAGTTGATAAGGCAGACATTTGAAAGATGCGTCGCCGGTGCGAGACCGTGCGATCAGCGTAAAGTTATTCAGAGTCACCAAGTATTACGATGTCGAGCAAGCTCGCCACCGATTGGTTTTGATCTAATAAAAGCGCTCCTTCCGTCTCCGGTCGGAGCTCTGTTTGCATGTATTAGCTCTAGAATTACCACAGTTATCCAAGTAAATGTGGGTACGATCTAAGGAACCATAACTGATTTAATGAGCCTTTCGCGGTTTCACCTTAATTTGGCTTGTACTGAGACATGCATGGCTTAATCTTTGAGACAAGCATATGACTACTGGCAGGATCAACCAGGGAGCTGTTGTTCCGTCATTCGAAAAAGAATAACAGAGATTATCAGTCTCCTCTAGTATTACAAATTTGCAATTCAAGAGAAACAAAAGACCGATGTGTCAAATCTCTATCATATTCTTTTCCTAGTGCGTGTTGAATTTTGCGTACATGAAAAGTTAAACTTTTCGCACGCCACGCTTAATAGGAGATAAGGTATATATGATATTTATAGAAGACAAGACAATCGTATTTGTATTATCTCTTATATTACATATAAAAACCGGACAGACAATATATTACATAACAGAGAGCTAGTTTTAAATGTAACTACTTTGTCATGTTTTATATAAACGCCTACCGGCAAAAAATTTCGAACATTCTCTCGACCCTTCGCTAGATATAAAGCGACACGGTGTACTCGAAAGAATCGTTACGAATAGAAATTCCCGCTCGGACAGAAGAGAGTTGTCGCAAAAAATGAAAAATTTGATTGAAATCAAATTTTATTAGTTTGATCGCATGTGGATCGCCAAACGTGTAAACGCCTTGCAAAATCCGCGATCTCGCTGTGTGATCTGTATCTTACGATACAAAAAATAATTGTGGTTTTATATATACATAATTTTATATTTCTTAACAATTACTACCAACATTTTTGAAGATAGAAATGTTAGAAAATAAAATATATAATATAAATCTCAACCACAATGCAAAAAGATCAAACTTGGACAACACCAGACTTTTAGATCGAGTATTTGTCGAGTCGTCTTTTTACATAACTGGGCAATTGTTATTATAGCGCTTTACGTTATTTAGTATATGTAGTTTAAATTTATGGTTTAATACTTTATATAATTTAATATTCGTCCAATAAATTTAATCATTACGTAATCTATATAACATTCTAATGAAAATAAAGATTACATTATAAAATTTCATAAAATTTTATTAAAACTTAAGTTGTTATGTTGGCACAATTAAGTGATATTTACAAAAAAATATATTTAAAAAAAATTATTTTTACATATTACTGAGAAATAACTTGTAAAATTTAACTACAATAATAATTCAATCATTTCTTACTAAAATACGTTAACACAATTAATTCAGTTATTAAATTGGTTTATCTTAATATTAAATTAACAAGATATAAAAACTATTATTCGTTGACCATTATATCATGTGCTTTCAAAAATATTCCACGTACTTTCACAAATTAAACATTTAAAAAAGTATACTTTATTTACTACTACCGTTTTTTAGAATCGACAGCAGAAACAGTAGCATATATATTTCGTTTAATTTAATAAAAATATATTTTTCTCTGATTTAGCATATAAATATAATTTTAGAAAAATTCTACATACTTTCACAAGTTAAAACCTAAAATTCTACAAAACAGTTTTCGAAGCTTAAACCTACATTTTTTTACTAGCACTGTTTCTTGGAATCGGAAACAGAAGCAAAAGCATAAATATTTCATTTACTTTTCAATATTAATAAAATTTCTACGTACTATCACAACAAGTAAAAACATGAAATTCTACAAAACAGCTATCTACCTTAAAACTACACTTTATTTACTAGCACTGCTTCTTAATATTGAAAGCAAAAGCAGTTGTATAGATATTTAGTTTATATTAACAATATAAAAATATTTTCAATAAAATTCTCTGTACTTTCACAAGTTAAATATGTAAAAAAGTACATTTTATTTACTACCACCGTTTTTCAAACTCAAAAGCAGAATCAGTAGCATATATATTTCGTTTAATTTACGACATAAAAATATATTTTTCTCTGATTTACCATATAAATATAATTCCAGAAAAATTCTACATACTTTCACAAGTTAAAACTTAAAATTCTACAAAACAGCTTTCGAAGCTTAAACCTACATTTTTTCACTAGCATTGTTTCTTGGAATCGGAAACAGAAGCAGAAGCATAAATATTTCATTTACTTTTCAATATTAATAAAATTTCAAAAAATTTCTACGTACTTTCACAACAAGTAAAAACATGAAATTCTACAAAACAGCTATCTACCTTAAAACTACACTTTATTTACTAGCACTGCTTCTTAATATTGAAAGCAAAAGCAGTTGTATAGATATTTAGTTTATATTAACAATATAAAAATATTTTCAATAAAATTCTCTGTACTTTCACAAGTTAAATATGTAAAAAAGTACATTTTATTTACTACCACCGTTTTTCAAACTCAAAAGCAGAATCAGTAGCATATATATTTCGTTTAATTTACGACATAAAAATATATTTTTCTCTGATTTACCATATAAATATAATTCCAGAAAAATTCTACATACTTTCACAAGTTAAAACTTAAAATTCTACAAAACAGCTTTCGAAGCTTAAACCTACATTTTTTCACTAGCATTGTTTCTTGGAATCGGAAACAGAAGCAGAAGCATAAATATTTCATTTACTTTTCAATATTAATAAAATTTCAAAAAATTTCTACGTACTTTCACAACAAGTAAAAACATGAAATTCTACAAAACAGCTATCTAGCTTAAAACTACACTTTATTTACTAGCACTGCTTCTTAATATTAAAAGCAAAAGCAGTTGTATAGATATTTAGTTTATATTAACAATATAAAAATATTTTCAATAAAATTCTCTGTACTTTCACAAGTTAAATATGTAAAAAAGTACATTTTATTTACTACCACCGTTTTTCAAACTCAAAATCAGAATCAGTAGCATATATATTTCGTTTAATTTACGACATAAAAATATATTTTTCTCTGATTTACCATATAAATATAATTCCAGAAAAATTCTACATACTTTCACAAGTTAAAACTTAAAATTCTACAAAACAGCTTTCGAAGCTTAAACCTACATTTTTTCACTAGCATTGTTTCTTGGAATCGGAAACAGAAGCAGAAGCATAAATATTTCATTTACTTTTCAATATTAATAAAATTTCAAAAAATTTCTACGTACTTTCACAACAAGTAAAAACATGAAATTCTACAAAACAGCTATCTACCTTAAAACTACACTTTATTTACTAGCACTGCTTCTTAATATTGAAAGCAAAAGCAGTTGTATAGATATTTAGTTTATATTAACAATATAAAAATATTTTCAATAAAATTCTCTGTACTTTCACAAGTTAAATATGTAAAAAAGTACATTTTATTTACTACCACCGTTTTTCAAACTCAAAAGCAGAATCAGTAGCATATATATTTCGTTTAATTTACGACATAAAAATATATTTTTCTCTGATTTACCATATAAATATAATTCCAGAAAAATTCTACATACTTTCACAAGTTAAAACTTAAAATTCTACAAAACAGCTTTCGAAGCTTAAACCTACATTTTTTCACTAGCATTGTTTCTTGGAATCGGAAACAGAAGCAGAAGCATAAATATTTCATTTACTTTTCAATATTAATAAAATTTCAAAAAATTTCTACGTACTTTCACAACAAGTAAAAACATGAAATTCTACAAAACAGCTATCTACCTTAAAACTACACTTTATTTACTAGCACTGCTTCTTAATATTGAAAGCAAAAGCAGTTGTATAGATATTTAGTTTATATTAACAATATAAAAATATTTTCAATAAAATTCTCTGTACTTTCACAAGTTAAATATGTAAAAAAGTACATTTTATTTACTACCACCGTTTTTCAAACTCAAAAGCAGAATCAGTAGCATATATATTTCGTTTAATTTACGACATAAAAATATATTTTTCTCTGATTTACCATATAAATATAATTCCAGAAAAATTCTACATACTTTCACAAGTTAAAACTTAAAATTCTACAAAACAGCTTTCGAAGCTTAAACCTACATTTTTTCACTAGCATTGTTTCTTGGAATCGGAAACAGAAGCAGAAGCATAAATATTTCATTTACTTTTCAATATTAATAAAATTTCAAAAAATTTCTACGTACTTTCACAACAAGTAAAAACATGAAATTCTACAAAACAGCTATCTAGCTTAAAACTACACTTTATTTACTAGCACTGCTTCTTAATATTAAAAGCAAAAGCAGTTGTATAGATATTTAGTTTATATTAACAATATAAAAATATTTTCAATAAAATTCTCTGTACTTTCACAAGTTAAATATGTAAAAAAGTACATTTTATTTACTACCACCGTTTTTCAAACTCAAAATCAGAATCAGTAGCATATATATTTCGTTTAATTTACGACATAAAAATATATTTTTCTCTGATTTACCATATAAATATAATTCCAGAAAAATTCTACATACTTTCACAAGTTAAAACTTAAAATTCTACAAAACAGCTTTCGAAGCTTAAACCTACATTTTTTCACTAGCATTGTTTCTTGGAATCGGAAACAGAAGCAGAAGCATAAATATTTCATTTACTTTTCAATATTAATAAAATTTCAAAAAATTTCTACGTACTTTCACAACAAGTAAAAACATGAAATTCTACAAAACAGCTATCTACCTTAAAACTACACTTTATTTACTAGCACTGCTTCTTAATATTGAAAGCAAAAGCAGTTGTATAGATATTTAGTTTATATTAACAATATAAAAATATTTTCAATAAAATTCTCTGTACTTTCACAAGTTAAATATGTAAAAAAGTACATTTTATTTACTACCACCGTTTTTCAAACTCAAAAGCAGAATCAGTAGCATATATATTTCGTTTAATTTACGACATAAAAATATATTTTTCTCTGATTTACCATATAAATATAATTCCAGAAAAATTCTACATACTTTCACAAGTTAAAACTTAAAATTCTACAAAACAGCTTTCGAAGCTTAAACCTACATTTTTTCACTAGCATTGTTTCTTGGAATCGGAAACAGAAGCAGAAGCATAAATATTTCATTTACTTTTCAATATTAATAAAATTTCAAAAAATTTCTACGTACTTTCACAACAAGTAAAAACATGAAATTCTACAAAACAGCTATCTAGCTTAAAACTACATTTTATTTACTAGCACTGCTTCTTAATATTAAAAGCAAAAGCAGTTGTATAGATATTTAGTTTTATTAACAACATCAAAATATTTTCAATAAAATTCTCCGTACTTTCACAAGTTAAATATGTAAAAAAGTACATTTTATTTACTACTACCGTTTTTTAGAATCGACAGCAGAAACAGTAGCATATATATTTCGTTTAATTTAATAAAAATATATTTTTCTCTGATTTAGCATATAAATATAATTTTAGAAAAATTCTACATACTTTCACAAGTTAAAACTTAAAATTCTACAAAACAGTTTTCGAAGCTTAAACCTACATTTTTTCACTAGCATTGTTTCTTGGAATCGGAAACAGAAGCAGAAGCATAAATATTTCATTTACTTTTCAATATTAATAAAATTTCAAAAAATTTCTACGTACTTTCACAACAAGTAAAAACATGAAATTCTACAAAACAGCTATCTAGCTTAAAACTACACTTTATTTACTAGCACTGCTTCTTAATATTAAAAGCAAAAGCAGTTGTATAGATATTTAGTTTATATTAACAATATAAAAATATTTTCAATAAAATTCTCTGTACTTTCACAAGTTAAATATGTAAAAAAGTACATTTTATTTACTACCACCGTTTTTCAAACTCAAAAGCAGAATCAGTAGCATATATATTTCGTTTAATTTACGACATAAAAATATATTTTTCTCTGATTTACCATATAAATATAATTCCAGAAAAATTCTACATACTTTCACAAGTTAAAACTTAAAATTCTACAAAACAGCTTTCGAAGCTTAAACCTACATTTTTTCACTAGCATTGTTTCTTGGAATCGGAAACAGAAGCAGAAGCATAAATATTTCATTTACTTTTCAATATTAATAAAATTTCAAAAAATTTCTACGTACTTTCACAACAAGTAAAAACATGAAATTCTACAAAACAGCTATCTAGCTTAAAACTACATTTTATTTACTAGCACTGCTTCTTAATATTAAAAGCAAAAGCAGTTGTATAGATATTTAGTTTTATTAACAACATCAAAATATTTTCAATAAAATTCTCCGTACTTTCACAAGTTAAATATGTAAAAAAGTACATTTTATTTACTACTACCGTTTTTTAGAATCGACAGCAGAAACAGTAGCATATATATTTCGTTTAATTTAATAAAAATATATTTTTCTCTGATTTAGCATATAAATATAATTTTAGAAAAATTCTACATACTTTCACAAGTTAAAACTTAAAATTCTACAAAACAGTTTTCGAAGCTTAAACCTACATTTTTTCACTAGCATTGTTTCTTGGAATCGGAAACAGAAGCAGAAGCATAAATATTTCATTTACTTTTCAATATTAATAAAATTTCAAAAAATTTCTACGTACTTTCACAACAAGTAAAAACATGAAATTCTACAAAACAGCTATCTAGCTTAAAACTACACTTTATTTACTAGCACTGCTTCTTAATATTAAAAGCAAAAGCAGTTGTATAGATATTTAGTTTATATTAACAATATAAAAATATTTTCAATAAAATTCTCTGTACTTTCACAAGTTAAATATGTAAAAAAGTACATTTTATTTACTACCACCGTTTTTCAAACTCAAAATCAGAATCAGTAGCATATATATTTCGTTTAATTTACGACATAAAAATATATTTTTCTCTGATTTACCATATAAATATAATTCCAGAAAAATTCTACATACTTTCACAAGTTAAAACTTAAAATTCTACAAAACAGCTTTCGAAGCTTAAACCTAAATTTTTTCACTAGCATTGTTTCTTGGAATCGGAAACAGAAGCAGAAGCATAAATATTTCATTTACTTTTCAATATTAATAAAATTTCAAAAAATTTCTACGTACTTTCACAACAAGTAAAAACATGAAATTCTACAAAACAGCTATCTAGCTTAAAACTACACTTTATTTACTAGCACTGCTTCTTAATATTAAAAGCAAAAGCAGTTGTATAGATATTTAGTTTTATTAACAACATCAAAATATTTTCAATAAAATTCTCCGTACTTTCACAAGTTAAATATGTAAAAAAGTACATTTTATTTACTACTACCGTTTTTTAGAATCGACAGCAGAAACAGTAGCATATATATTTCGTTTAATTTAATAAAAATATATTTTTCTCTGATTTAGCATATAAATATAATTTTAGAAAAATTCTACATACTTTCACAAGTTAAAACTTAAAATTCTACATATTTGGTTTTATTAACAATATTAAAATATTTTCAATAAAATTCTCTGTACTTTCACAAGTTACAAATATGTGAAAAAGTACACTTTACTTACTGCTACCGTTTTATAGAATTGACAGCAGAAACAGTAGCATACACATTTCGTTTAATTTACCATATAAATATATTTTCAACAAATTTCTACGTATTTTCACAGCAAGTAAAAACATAAAATTCTACAAAACAGCTATCTACCTTAAACTACACTTTATTTATAAACACTGCTTCTAAGTATTAAACACAAAAGCAGTGGTATAGATATTTCGTTTTATTAACAATATAGAAATATTTTTAATAAAATTCTTTGTACTTTCACAAGTTAAATATGTGATAGTAGATAGGTCATGCACAATTGAATTTAAAACGAAGTTTAAATACCTAGACTTCATAGTAGATAACAATTTAACTGTTGTCACACATCATGACTATATCGTAAGGAAAATGGCAAAGAAACTATAATATTTTTTTGGTAGAATCTTCATACACCTTAACACTTTTGACAAAGTCAGTGTATACAATACAATAATACAACCACACAGTATGGCATGATGAGAAGTTTAAAGTAATACTAGTAATCGTGTCATGTACAGAGTCTATTAGAAAGCACTGATAAACCAGGAAGCGGATTTACGTTTCTGCGTTTATTTTACGATAGTACAATAATTGTAAAATAGCCACGCAAATGTTGCTATATATTTGGCGTTAAAATAGTGTTTTGTAACATATTTTGGGACGATGGAAAGTTACTTAATAGTGTGCAATTAAAAATTGCATTTACTTGACTTTGTATAGCAGTTTTTTTAATGTTTGTAATTGTTAAAATTATTGAGCAATCTAAAATTAATTTTACAAATTAAAAGTCGTCTGCGAAATACACCTGTAAGGTCCAATTTTCATTGTCTTACAACGACAACGATGATGAAGGATGTTGTTATGTTATGAACAAATTTTACAACAAACCAAAACGAATTGGATAATGAAAAGACGCTTTCTCAATCCAAAAAAAATATAAGTTTGATGGTCTTTCTGTTCGAAAAACTACCACGGCAATTTATGGTTAAATCACTCGCCATTTCAATCCATATATATAAAAATGAAACCCGTTTTCCTTGGTCATGGCATCACGCGTGAATGACTGGACCGATTTTACTAATTCTTTTTTTGTTGTATTTGTTATTATTAGGAGAAGGTTCTTACGGAAGAAAATATTAAGAAAATCTCTCAGAAATATTGAAAAATAGACATTTAATTTTGCATATTTTAAAAAACGCGCGTAACGAATGTCAATGTCATTCACAGCCATAGACTATATTGAAAGAGCATCGTTTGTTCGGAAACGTGGTCACTTAATTAAATAAACCTTAAATTAACCTGTGACATCACACCCATAGTTTTAATTTATGGAATGTATAAATTTTATTTATTTATTAATTTATTTACGGATTTTCCTTTTTTACAAGTTTTACTCTATAATAATTATAAAACTAAATTACCTAAAAAACTAAATAACAAGGTACAAATATTCTATATATATATATATATATATATATATATATACATATATATATAAAAGGATGTTTGTATGTATGAAATCGATGAACTCAAAAACTACTGTACCGATTATTATGAAAATTGGTATATATATTTTTTTTCCACGGAGAACGTTTATATGATATGCTCATTGATGCCACTCGCCACCAGGTGGCGCTGCAAAGTAGCAACTTCTGCCCCGTTCAACCGATTGTCATGAAAATTGGTATCTATATGTATTTTACCACGGAGAAGGTTTGTATGATATGCTCATTGATGCCACTCGCCATCAGGTGGGGCTGCAGAGTAGCAACTCCGACCCGTTCAACCGATTGTCATGAAAATCAGTATGATGATCTATTTTTAATGGGTAAGATGAATATGATATTCGTATTAATGGAAGTTACTACCAGATGGCGCTTCCATGTATTAAATTCAATACTGATTAGTAGATATCTATACGAATTCGTATAAATATAAGTTCGAAAGATATATTTTTGGTGCGATAAGAAAAAAAAACTATAAGCTTTCTTTCCTTCTCTATCTCTTCTTATCTTTTATTTTTCTTAAATTTATTTTAGTTGTTGGCGTAGCAACGTGCACCGGGTACAGATATAAATAATAAAATTCGTTTGTATTGATTTTTGATTAATATCAATTGTACGAAAATTTGAATTAATCGCGTTTAAAATCGTTCCCATTCAAATCCCAATCCAGTAAATTTTTATACCAGCTTTAACGTTTCCGTCTTCATTCGTAAATAATAATTTTATTGTATTAAGGGTTTACGGTAGTAAAAAATCTGTCATAGAGGTCACCATATTTTTTTACAAATGGCATCTATGTAAAAAAGCATTGTGGTCCTCATGACTGATTTTCTCCTACTGTTCCTCTTAAATAGTTTACTACAATGTAATAGTATAACAAAAACCTTAGCCACAGCAACGCGTGGCCGGGTCAGCTAGTATTTTTTTAAGTATTTAGCACAACTAGGATGTAACAAGAAGTTACATTTCATACATTTTAGATCGGTTAACTGAAAAACTTTGCATTTTAAATTTTGTTTATTTAAAAAAGTCGAT
>CAXIIO010001224.1:50000-62500 GCA_964028335.1 Altica lythri
TATACAAATTTTATACGTTGCTATCGCAATTTAAGATGTTGCGTTAAAAATAAACGCATCTACATCCAACGCGTTCCGACAATTTTTTTCAAAAAAAAAAAATCGAACAGTCTTTTTAATTTGATACGACCCTCAGCCAGGAGTGGTCCAGGAACGAGTATCCGAGGACCGCAATGTGCGTTCGAAATGTCGATGTTCATGTGTCCTGCAGTTCACAAGTTGACGCGCAATTAGCTGCGTTCTTCATCGACCCACGAGCCAAGTGATTCACCGTTCAGGGTAATCGTTTTAACATTAAACGTGTTTCCATACGAAAGTATAAGTTTTCGTTTAAAGAAACTATACGTCTTATAAAATATCGTGAAAAATGTATTAAAAAAAAAATGATAAGAGAAAATTATGTACTTACGAATTTCTCCATTTGTAACGCCGTGTTTTACAAACGAGGCGTACACGGAGTAAACGTGCACAAGTATTTCCTCTTAATTTCGTCACCAATGAGTACATGCATTTTTACCATCTTGACAATTTGGGCGAAAAACTTTCAACACCGTCGGAATAATATATCGCATTCTACGATTTTGAATTCCTTAGAAAAAAATTATTCGTTTTTTTATCTGAATAACAGATGGATACGAATTTGTTATTTTTCTTGGTACCCAATTTTTATCAAGACAAATTGGTATATACATATTAATATTAGACCTCATCGACAACTTTGTTTTTTTTAGAACTTTAAAGTAAACAAAAATATAAATAATATAATTGTTTCTAACTTTAGTTCCTAAAAACATTTCGTTTATTTCGCATTCTATACCTCAAAAGATCGTATGCGTTTAATAACGGACGTTCTAATGACAGCATATGCAAGTAAAACGATATATAGTTCAAATATTTATAACAGACTTGTCGTAAGTTGACAAACACTGTAATGATCCTTCCGCAGGTTCACCTACGGAAACCTTGTTACGACTTTTACTTCCTCTAAATGATCAAGTTTGGTCATCTTTCCGAAGCATCGACGACGCCGAAACGCCACCGCGCTCAGTCCGAAGACCTCACTAAATCATTCAATCGGTAGTAGCGACGGGCGGTGTGTACAAAGGGCAGGGACGTAATCAACGCGAGCTTATGACTCGCGCTTACTGGGAATTCCTCGTTCATGGGGAACAATTGCAAGCCCCAATCCCTAGCACGAAGGAGGTTCAGCGGGTTACCCGGGCCGCTCGGCCAGGGAGGACACGCTGATTCCTTCAGTGTAGCGCGCGTGCGGCCCAGAACATCTAAGGGCATCACAGACCTGTTATTGCTCAATCTCGTGCGGCTAGAAGCCGCCTGTCCCTCTAAGAAGAATTGTTTGTACGCCGACAGTAAAAACCGCGCGCAGTGGGGGCCGAAACCCATCACCGGCGGGCCTTTGGGATGTCGAAATACGCCTAGTTAGCAGGCTAGAGTCTCGTTCGTTATCGGAATTAACCAGACAAATCGCTCCACCAACTAAGAACGGCCATGCACCACCACCCACCGAATCAAGAAAGAGCTCTCAATCTGTCAATCCTTCCGGTGTCCGGGCCTGGTGAGGTTTCCCGTGTTGAGTCAAATTAAGCCGCAGGCTCCACTCCTGGTGGTGCCCTTCCGTCAATTCCTTTAAGTTTCAGCTTTGCAACCATACTTCCCCCGGAACCCAAAAGCTTTGGTTTCCCGGAAGCTGCCCGCCGAGTCATCGGAGGAACGTCGGCGGATCGCTAGCTGGCATCGTTTATGGTTAGAACTAGGGCGGTATCTGATCGCCTTCGAACCTCTAACTTTCGTTCTTGATCAATGAAAGCGTTTTTGGCAAATGCTTTCGCTTCTGTCCGTCTTGCGACGATCCAAGAATTTCACCTCTAACGTCGCAATACGAATGCCCCCATCCGTTCCTATTAATCATTACCTCGGGGTTCCGAAAACCAACAAAATAGAACCGAGGTCCTATTCCATTATTCCATGCACACAGTATTCAGGCGAAGTTTTAGCCTGCTTTAAGCACTCTAATTTGTTCAAAGTAAACGTGCCGGCCCACCTCGACACTCAGTGAAGAGCACCGCGGCGGGATTGAGTTGGGCCGCCCTTGCGAGCTAAGCCCACCGGCAGGACGTCCCGCGACACGCCAGTTGACACCGCGTACGATGAACCAGCGACGCGGGACACAGATTCGACTACGAGCTTTTTAACCGCAACAACTTTAATATACGCTATTGGAGCTGGAATTACCGCGGCTGCTGGCACCAGACTTGCCCTCCAATTGATCCTCGTTAAAGGGTTTAGAGTGTACTCATTCCGATTACGGGGCCTCGGATGAGTCCCGTATCGTTATTTTTCGTCACTACCTCCCCGTGCCGGGAGTGGGTAATTTGCGCGCCTGCTGCCTTCCTTGGATGTGGTAGCCGTTTCTCAGGCTCCCTCTCCGGAATCGAACCCTGATTCCCCGTTACCCGTTACAACCATGGTAGGCGCAGAACCTACCATCGACAGTTGATAAGGCAGACATTTGAAAGATGCGTCGCCGGTGCGAGACCGTGCGATCAGCGTAAAGTTATTCAGAGTCACCAAGTATTACGATGTCGAGCAAGCTCGCCACCGATTGGTTTTGATCTAATAAAAGCGCTCCTTCCGTCTCCGGTCGGAGCTCTGTTTGCATGTATTAGCTCTAGAATTACCACAGTTATCCAAGTAAATGTGGGTACGATCTAAGGAACCATAACTGATTTAATGAGCCTTTCGCGGTTTCACCTTAATTTGGCTTGTACTGAGACATGCATGGCTTAATCTTTGAGACAAGCATATGACTACTGGCAGGATCAACCAGGGAGCTGTTGTTCCGTCATTCGAAAAAGAATAACAGAGATTATCAGTCTCCTCTAGTATTACAAATTTGCAATTCAAGAGAAACAAAAGACCGATGTGTCAAATCTCTATCATATTCTTTTCCTAGTGCGTGTTGAATTTTGCGTACATGAAAAGTTAAACTTTTCGCACGCCACGCTTAATAGGAGATAAGGTATATATGATATTTATAGAAGACAAGACAATCGTATTTGTATTATCTCTTATATTACATATAAAAACCGGACAGACAATATATTACATAACAGAGAGCTAGTTTTAAATGTAACTACTTTGTCATGTTTTATATAAACGCCTACCGGCAAAAAATTTCGAACATTCTCTCGACCCTTCGCTAGATATAAAGCGACACGGTGTACTCGAAAGAATCGTTACGAATAGAAATTCCCGCTCGGACAGAAGAGAGTTGTCGCAAAAAATGAAAAATTTGATTGAAATCAAATTTTATTAGTTTGATCGCATGTGGATCGCCAAACGTGTAAACGCCTTGCAAAATCCGCGATCTCGCTGTGTGATCTGTATCTTACGATACAAAAAATAATTGTGGTTTTATATATACATAATTTTATATTTCTTAACAATTACTACCAACATTTTTGAAGATAGAAATGTTAGAAAATAAAATATATAATATAAATCTCAACCACAATGCAAAAAGATCAAACTTGGACAACACCAGACTTTTAGATCGAGTATTTGTCGAGTCGTCTTTTTACATAACTGGGCAATTGTTATTATAGCGCTTTACGTTATTTAGTATATGTAGTTTAAATTTATGGTTTAATACTTTATATAATTTAATATTCGTCCAATAAATTTAATCATTACGTAATCTATATAACATTCTAATGAAAATAAAGATTACATTATAAAATTTCATAAAATTTTATTAAAACTTAAGTTGTTATGTTGGCACAATTAAGTGATATTTACAAAAAAATATATTTAAAAAAAATTATTTTTACATATTACTGAGAAATAACTTGTAAAATTTAACTACAATAATAATTCAATCATTTCTTACTAAAATACGTTAACACAATTAATTCAGTTATTAAATTGGTTTATCTTAATATTAAATTAACAAGATATAAAAACTATTATTCGTTGACCATTATATCATGTGCTTTCAAAAATATTCCACGTACTTTCACAAATTAAACATTTAAAAAAGTATACTTTATTTACTACTACCGTTTTTTAGAATCGACAGCAGAAACAGTAGCATATATATTTCGTTTAATTTAATAAAAATATATTTTTCTCTGATTTAGCATATAAATATAATTTTAGAAAAATTCTACATACTTTCACAAGTTAAAACCTAAAATTCTACAAAACAGTTTTCGAAGCTTAAACCTACATTTTTTTACTAGCACTGTTTCTTGGAATCGGAAACAGAAGCAAAAGCATAAATATTTCATTTACTTTTCAATATTAATAAAATTTCTACGTACTATCACAACAAGTAAAAACATGAAATTCTACAAAACAGCTATCTACCTTAAAACTACACTTTATTTACTAGCACTGCTTCTTAATATTGAAAGCAAAAGCAGTTGTATAGATATTTAGTTTATATTAACAATATAAAAATATTTTCAATAAAATTCTCTGTACTTTCACAAGTTAAATATGTAAAAAAGTACATTTTATTTACTACCACCGTTTTTCAAACTCAAAAGCAGAATCAGTAGCATATATATTTCGTTTAATTTACGACATAAAAATATATTTTTCTCTGATTTACCATATAAATATAATTCCAGAAAAATTCTACATACTTTCACAAGTTAAAACTTAAAATTCTACAAAACAGCTTTCGAAGCTTAAACCTACATTTTTTCACTAGCATTGTTTCTTGGAATCGGAAACAGAAGCAGAAGCATAAATATTTCATTTACTTTTCAATATTAATAAAATTTCAAAAAATTTCTACGTACTTTCACAACAAGTAAAAACATGAAATTCTACAAAACAGCTATCTACCTTAAAACTACACTTTATTTACTAGCACTGCTTCTTAATATTGAAAGCAAAAGCAGTTGTATAGATATTTAGTTTATATTAACAATATAAAAATATTTTCAATAAAATTCTCTGTACTTTCACAAGTTAAATATGTAAAAAAGTACATTTTATTTACTACCACCGTTTTTCAAACTCAAAAGCAGAATCAGTAGCATATATATTTCGTTTAATTTACGACATAAAAATATATTTTTCTCTGATTTACCATATAAATATAATTCCAGAAAAATTCTACATACTTTCACAAGTTAAAACTTAAAATTCTACAAAACAGCTTTCGAAGCTTAAACCTACATTTTTTCACTAGCATTGTTTCTTGGAATCGGAAACAGAAGCAGAAGCATAAATATTTCATTTACTTTTCAATATTAATAAAATTTCAAAAAATTTCTACGTACTTTCACAACAAGTAAAAACATGAAATTCTACAAAACAGCTATCTAGCTTAAAACTACACTTTATTTACTAGCACTGCTTCTTAATATTAAAAGCAAAAGCAGTTGTATAGATATTTAGTTTATATTAACAATATAAAAATATTTTCAATAAAATTCTCTGTACTTTCACAAGTTAAATATGTAAAAAAGTACATTTTATTTACTACCACCGTTTTTCAAACTCAAAATCAGAATCAGTAGCATATATATTTCGTTTAATTTACGACATAAAAATATATTTTTCTCTGATTTACCATAATATAAATAATATTCCAGAAAAATTCTACATACTTTCACAAGTTAAAAACTTAAAAATTCTACAAAACAGCTTTCGAAGCTTAAACCTACATTTTTTCACTAGCATTGTTTCTTGGAATCGGAAACAGAAGCAGAAGCATAAATATTTCATTTACTTTTCAATATTAATAAAATTTCAAAAAATTTCTACGTACTTTCACAACAAGTAAAAACATGAAATTCTACAAAACAGCTATCTACCTTAAAACTACACTTTATTTACTAGCACTGCTTCTTAATATTGAAAGCAAAAGCAGTTGTATAGATATTTAGTTTATATTAACAATATAAAAATATTTTCAATAAAATTCTCTGTACTTTCACAAGTTAAATATGTAAAAAAGTACATTTTATTTACTACCACCGTTTTTCAACTCAAAAGCAGAATCAGTAGCATATATATTTCGTTTAATTTACGACATAAAAATATATTTTTCATCTGATTTACCATATAAATATAATTCCAGAAAAATTCTACATACTTTCACAAGTTAAAACTTAAAATTCTACAAAACAGCTTTCGAAGCTTAAACCTACATTTTTTCACTAGCATTGTTTCTTGGAATCGGAAACAGAAGCAGAAGCATAAATATTTCATTTACTTTTCAATATTAATAAAATTTCAAAAAATTTTCTACGTACTTTCACAACAAGTAAAAACATGAAATTCTACAAAACAGCTATCTACCTTAAAACTACACTTTATTTACTAGCACTGCTTCTTAATATTGAAAGCAAAAGCAGTTGTATAGATATTAGTTTATATTAACAATATAAAAATATTTTCAATAAAATTCTCTGTACTTTAACAAGTTAAATATGTAAAAAAGTACATTTTTATTTACTACCACCGTTTTTTCAAACTCAAAAGCAGAATCAGTAGCATATATATTTCGTTTAATTTACGACATAAAAATATATTTTTCTCTGATTTTACCATTATAAATATAATTCCAGAAAAATTCTACATACTATTCACAAGTTAAAACTTAAAATTCTACAAAACAGCTTTCGAAGCTTAAACCTACATTTTTTCACTAGCATTGTTTCTTGGAATCGGAAACAGAAGCAGAAGCATAAATATTTCATTTACTTTTCAATATTAATAAAAATTTCAAAAAAATTTCTACGTACTTTCACAACAAGTAAAAACATGAAATTCTACAAAACAGCTATCTAGCTTAAAACTACACTTTATTTACTAGCACTGCTCTTAATATTAAAAGCAAAAGCAGTTGTATAGATATATTTAGTTTATATTAACAATATAAAAATATTTTCAATAAAAATTCTCTGTACTTTCACAAGTTAAATATGTAAAAAAGTACATTTTATTTACTACCACCGTTTTTCAAACTCAAAATCAGAATCAGTAGCATATATATTTCGTTTAATTACGACATAAAAATATATTTTTCTCTGATTTACCATATAAATATAATTCCAGAAAAATTCTACATACTTTCACAAGTAAAACTTAAAATTCTACAAAACAGCTTTCGAAGCTTAAACCTACATTTTTTCCACTAAGCATTGTTCTTGGAATCGGAAACAGAAGCAGAAGCATAAATATTTCATTTACTTTTCAATATTAATAAAATTTCAAAAAATTTCTACGTACTTTCACACAAGTAAAAACATGAAATTCTACAAAACAGCTATCTACCTTAAAACTACACTTTATTTACTAGCACTGCTTCTTAATATTGAAAGCAAAAGCAGTTGTATAGATATTTAGTTTATATTAACAATATAAAATATTTTCAATAAAATTCTCTGTACTTTCACAAGTTAAATATGTAAAAAGTACATTTTATTTACTACCACCGTTTTTCAAACTCAAAAGCAGAATCAGTAGCATATATATTTCGTTTAATTTACGACATAAAAATTATTTTTCTCTGATTTACCATATAAATATAATTCCAGAAAAAATTCTACATACTTCTCACAAGTTAAAACTTAAAATTCTAACAAAACAGCTTTCGAAGCTTAAACCTACATTTTTTCACTAGCATTGTTTCTTGGAATCGGAACAGAAGCAGAAGCATAAATATTTCATTTACTTTTCAATATTAATAAAATTTCAAAAAATTTCTACGTACTTTCACAACAAGTAAAAACATGAAATTCTACAAAACAGCTATCTAGCTTAAAAACTACATTTTATTTACTAGCACTGCTTCTTAATATTAAAAGCAAAAGCAGTTGTATAGATATTTAGTTTTATTAACAACATCAAAATATTTTCAATAAAATTCTCCGTACTTTCACAAGTTAAATATGTAAAAAAGTACATTTTATTTACTACTACCGTTTTTAGAATCGACAGCAGAAACAGTAGCATATATATTTCGTTTAATTTAATAAAAATATATTTTTCTCTGATTTAGCATATAAAATATAATTTTAAGAAAAATTCTACATACTTTCACAAGGTTAAAACTTAAAATTCTACAAAACAGTTTTCGAAGCTTAAACCTACATTTTTTCACTAGCATTGTTTCTTGGAATCGGAAACAGAAGCAGAAGCATAAATATTTCATTTACTTTTCAATATTAATAAAATTTCAAAAAATTCTTACGTACTTTCACAACAAGTAAAAACATGAAATTCTACAAAACAGCTATCTAGCTTAAAACTACACTTTATTTACTAGCACTGCTTCTTAATATTAAAAGCAAAAGCAGTTGTATAGATATTTAGTTTATATTAACAATATAAAAATATTTTCAATAAAATTCTCTGTACTTTCACAAGTTAAATATGTAAAAAAGTACATTTTATTTACTACCACCGTTTTTCAAACTCAAAAGCAGAATCAGTAGCATTATATTTCGTTTAATTTACGACATAAAAATATATTTTTCTCTGATTTACCATATAAATATAATTCCAGAAAAATTCTACATACTTTCACAAGTTAAAAACTTAAAATTCTACAAAACAGCTTTCGAAGCTTAAACCTACATTTTTTCACTAGCATTGTTTCTTGGAATCGGAAACAGAAGCAGAAGCATAAATATTTCATTTACTTTTCAATATTAATAAAATTTTCAAAAAATTTCTACGTACTTTCACAACAAGTAAAAACATGAAATTCTACAAAAACAGCTATCTAGCTTAAAACTACATTTTATTACTAGCACTGCTTCTTAATATTAAAAGCAAAAGCAGTTGTATAGATATTTAGTTTTATTAACAACATCAAAATATTTTCAATAAAATCTCCGTACTTTCACAAGTTAAATATGTAAAAAAGTACATTTTATTTACTACTACCGTTTTTTAGAATCGACAGCAGAAACAGTAGCATATATATTTCGTTTAATTTAATAAAAATATATTTTTCTCTGATTTAGCATATAAATATAATTTAGAAAAATTCTACATACTTTCACAAGTTAAAACTTAAAATTCTACAAAACAGTTTTCGAAGCTTCAACCTACATTTTTTTCACTAGCATTGTTTCTTGGAATCGGAAACAGAAGCAGAAGCATAAATATTTCATTTACTTTTCAATATTAATAAAATTTCAAAAAATTTCTACGTACTTTCACAACAAGTAAAAACATGAAATTCTACAAAACAGCTATCTAGCTTAAAACTACACCTTTATTTACTAGCACTGCTTCTTAATATTAAAAGCAAAAGCAGTTGTATAGATATTTAGTTTATATTAACAATATAAAAATATTTTCAATAAAAAATTCTCTGTACTTTCACAAGTTAAATATGTAAAAAAGTTACATTTTATTTACTACCACCGTTTTTCAAACTCAAAATCAGAATCAGTAGCATATATATTTCGTTTTAATTTACGACATAAAAAATATTTTTCCTGATTTACCATATAAATATAATTCCAGAAAATTCTACATACTTTCACAAGTTAAAACTTAAAATTCTACAAAACAGCTTTCGAAGCTTAAACCTAATTTTTTCACTAGCATTGTTTCTTGGAATCGGAAACAGAAGCAGAAGCATAAATATTTCATTTACTTTTCAATATTAATAAAATTTCAAAAAATTTCTACGTACTTTCACAGCAAGTAAAAACATGAAATTCTACAAAACAGCTATCTAGCTTAAAACTACACTTTATTTACTAGCACTGCTTCTTAATATTAAAAGCAAAAGCAGTTGTATAGATAATTTAGTTTTATTAACAACATCAAAATATTTTCAATAAAATTCTCCGTACTTTCACAAGTTAAATATGTAAAAAAGTACATTTTATTTACTACTACCGTTTTTTAGAATCGACAGCAGAAACAGTAGCATATATATTTGCGTTTAATTTAATAAAATATATTTTTCTCTGATTTAGCATATAAATATAATTTTAGAAAAATTCTACATACTTTCACAAGTTAAAACTTAAAATTCTACATATTTGGTTTTATTAACAATATTAAATATTTTCAATAAAATTCTCTGTACTTTCACAAGTTACAAATATGTGAAAAAGGTACACTTTACTTACTGCTACCGTTTTATAGAATTGACAGCAGAAACAGTAGCATACACATTTCGTTTAATTTACCATATAAATATATTTTCAACAAATTTCTACGTATTTTCACAGCAAGTAAAAACATAAATTCTACAAAAACAGCTATCTACCTTAAACTACACTTTATTTATAAACACTGCTTCTAAGTATTAAACACAAAAGCAGTGGGTATAGATATTCGTTTTATTAACAATATAGAAATATTTTTAATAAAATTCTTTGTACTTTCACAAGTTAAATATGTGATAGTAGAATAGGTCATGCACAATTGAATTTAAACGAAGTTTAAATACCTAGACTTCATAGTAGATAACAATTTAACTGTTGTCACACATCATGACTATATCGTAAGGAAAATGGCAAAGAAACTATAATATTTTTTTGGTAGAATCTTCATACACCTTAACACTTTTGACAAAGTCAGTGTATACAATACAATAATACAACCACACAGTATGGGCATGATGAGAAGTTTAAAGTAATACTAGTAATCGTGTCATGTACAGAGTCTATTAGAAAGCACTGATAAACCAGGAAGCGGATTTACGTTTCTGCGTTTATTTTACGATAGTACAATAATTGTAAAATAGCCACGCAAATGTTGCTATATATTTGGCGTTAAAATAGTGTTTTGTAACATATTTTGGGACGATGGAAAGTTACTTAATAGTGTGCAATTAAAAATTGCATTTACTTGACTTTGTATAGCAGTTTTTTTAATGTTTGTAATTGTTAAAATTAATTGAGCAATCTAAAATTAATTTTACAAATTAAAAGTCGTCTGCGAAATACACCTGTAAGGTCCAATTTTCATTGTCTTACAACGACAACGATGATGAAGGATGTTGTTATGTTATGAACAAATTTTACAACAAACCAAAACGAATTGGATAATGAAAAGACGCTTTCTCAATCAAAAAAAAATATAAGTTTGATGGTCTTTCTGTTCGAAAAACTACCACGGCAATTTATGGTTAAATCACTCGCCATTTCAATCCATATATATAAAAAATGAAACCCGTTTTCCTTGGTCATGGCATCACGCGTGAATGACTGGACCGATTTTACTAATTCTTTTTGTTGTATTTGTTATTATTAGGAGAAGGTTCTTACGGAAGAAAATATTAAGAAAATCTCTCAGAAATATTGAAAAATAGACATTTAATTTTGCATATTTTTAAAAAACGCGCGTAACGAATGTCAATGTCATTCACAGCCATAGACTATATTGAAAGAGCATCGTTTGTTCGGAAACGTGGTCACTTAATTAAATAACCTTAAATTTAACCTGTGACATCACACCCATAGTTTTAATTTATGGAATGTATAAATTTTATTTATTTATTAATTTATTTACGGATTTTCCTTTTTTACAAGTTTTACTCTATAATAATTATAAAACTAAATTACCTAAAAAACTAAATAACAAGGTACAAATATTTCTATATATATATATATATATTATATATACATATATATAAAAGGATGTTTGTATGTATGAAATCGATGAACTCAAAAACTACTGTACCGATTATTATGAAATTGGTATATATATTTTTTTTCCACGGAGAACGTTTATATGATATGCTCATTGATGCCACTCGCCACCAGGTGGCGCTGCAAAGTAGCAACTTCTGCCCCGTTCAACCGATTGTCATGAAAATTGGTATCTATATGTATTTTACCACGGAGAAGGTTTGTATGATATGCTCTTTGATGCCACTCGCCATCAGGTGGGGCTGCAGAGTAGCAACTCCGACCCGTTCAACCGATTGTCATGAAAATCAGTATGATGATCTATTTTTAATGGGTAAGATGAATATGATATTCGTATTAATGGAAGTTACTACCAGATGGCGCTTCCATGTATTAAATTCAATACTGATTAGTAGATATCTATACGAATTCGTATAAATAAAAGTTCGAAAGATATATTTTTGGTGCGATAAGAAAAAAAACTATAAGCTTTTCTTTCCTTTCTTATCTCTTCTTATCTTTTATTTTCTTAAATTTATTTTAGTTGTTGGCGTAGCAACGTGCACCGGGTACAGATATAAATAATAAAATTCGTTTGTATTGATTTTTGATTAATATCAATTGTACGAAAATTTGAATTAATCGCGTTAAAATCGTTCCCATTCAAATCCCAATCCAGTAAATTTTTATACCAGCTTTAACGTTTCCGTCTTCATTCGTAAATAATAATTTTTATTGTATTAAAGGGTTTACGGTAGTAAAAAATCTGTCATAGAGGTCACCATATTTTTTTACAAATGGCATCTATGTAAAAAAGCATTGTGGTCCTCATGACTGATTTCTCCTACTGTTCCT
>CAXIIO010001224.1:67500-75373 GCA_964028335.1 Altica lythri
TTTAAGTACCAAACTATGCATTTTAAAATCAATGTCCAATAATTAAATGCCATATAGAAACACAGATCAGACGTCGTCTTTGAGAAGATTTCTCGGACACGACGATCGTGTACGTAATTCTACTACATTTAAAAGACATATAGATTTACGCATTTTTATGTTCGATACGTTGTGTACAATACACGTATAAAATTTATACAAATTTTATACGTTGCTATCGCAATTTAAGATGTTGCGTTAAAAATAAACGCATCTACATCCAACGCGTTCCGACAATTTTTTTCAAAAAAAAAAAATCGAACAGTCTTTTTAATTTGATACGACCCTCAGCCAGGAGTGGTCCAGGAACGAGTATCCGAGGACCGCAATGTGCGTTCGAAATGTCGATGTTCATGTGTCCTGCAGTTCACAAGTTGACGCGCAATTAGCTGCGTTCTTCATCGACCCACGAGCCAAGTGATTCACCGTTCAGGGTAATCGTTTTAACATTAAACGTGTTTCCATACGAAAGTATAAGTTTTCGTTTAAAGAAACTATACGTCTTATAAAATATCGTGAAAAATGTATTAAAAAAAAAATGATAAGAGAAAATTATGTACTTACGAATTTCTCCATTTGTAACGCCGTGTTTTACAAACGAGGCGTACACGGAGTAAACGTGCACAAGTATTTCCTCTTAATTTCGTCACCAATGAGTACATGCATTTTTACCATCTTGACAATTTGGGCGAAAAACTTTCAACACCGTCGGAATAATATATCGCATTCTACGATTTTGAATTCCTTAGAAAAAAATTATTCGTTTTTTTATCTGAATAACAGATGGATACGAATTTGTTATTTTTCTTGGTACCCAATTTTTATCAAGACAAATTGGTATATACATATTAATATTAGACCTCATCGACAACTTTGTTTTTTTTAGAACTTTAAAGTAAACAAAAATATAAATAATATAATTGTTTCTAACTTTAGTTCCTAAAAACATTTCGTTTATTTCGCATTCTATACCTCAAAAGATCGTATGCGTTTAATAACGGACGTTCTAATGACAGCATATGCAAGTAAAACGATATATAGTTCAAATATTTATAACAGACTTGTCGTAAGTTGACAAACACTGTAATGATCCTTCCGCAGGTTCACCTACGGAAACCTTGTTACGACTTTTACTTCCTCTAAATGATCAAGTTTGGTCATCTTTCCGAAGCATCGACGACGCCGAAACGCCACCGCGCTCAGTCCGAAGACCTCACTAAATCATTCAATCGGTAGTAGCGACGGGCGGTGTGTACAAAGGGCAGGGACGTAATCAACGCGAGCTTATGACTCGCGCTTACTGGGAATTCCTCGTTCATGGGGAACAATTGCAAGCCCCAATCCCTAGCACGAAGGAGGTTCAGCGGGTTACCCGGGCCGCTCGGCCAGGGAGGACACGCTGATTCCTTCAGTGTAGCGCGCGTGCGGCCCAGAACATCTAAGGGCATCACAGACCTGTTATTGCTCAATCTCGTGCGGCTAGAAGCCGCCTGTCCCTCTAAGAAGAATTGTTTGTACGCCGACAGTAAAAACCGCGCGCAGTGGGGGCCGAAACCCATCACCGGCGGGCCTTTGGGATGTCGAAATACGCCTAGTTAGCAGGCTAGAGTCTCGTTCGTTATCGGAATTAACCAGACAAATCGCTCCACCAACTAAGAACGGCCATGCACCACCACCCACCGAATCAAGAAAGAGCTCTCAATCTGTCAATCCTTCCGGTGTCCGGGCCTGGTGAGGTTTCCCGTGTTGAGTCAAATTAAGCCGCAGGCTCCACTCCTGGTGGTGCCCTTCCGTCAATTCCTTTAAGTTTCAGCTTTGCAACCATACTTCCCCCGGAACCCAAAAGCTTTGGTTTCCCGGAAGCTGCCCGCCGAGTCATCGGAGGAACGTCGGCGGATCGCTAGCTGGCATCGTTTATGGTTAGAACTAGGGCGGTATCTGATCGCCTTCGAACCTCTAACTTTCGTTCTTGATCAATGAAAGCGTTTTTGGCAAATGCTTTCGCTTCTGTCCGTCTTGCGACGATCCAAGAATTTCACCTCTAACGTCGCAATACGAATGCCCCCATCCGTTCCTATTAATCATTACCTCGGGGTTCCGAAAACCAACAAAATAGAACCGAGGTCCTATTCCATTATTCCATGCACACAGTATTCAGGCGAAGTTTTAGCCTGCTTTAAGCACTCTAATTTGTTCAAAGTAAACGTGCCGGCCCACCTCGACACTCAGTGAAGAGCACCGCGGCGGGATTGAGTTGGGCCGCCCTTGCGAGCTAAGCCCACCGGCAGGACGTCCCGCGACACGCCAGTTGACACCGCGTACGATGAACCAGCGACGCGGGACACAGATTCGACTACGAGCTTTTTAACCGCAACAACTTTAATATACGCTATTGGAGCTGGAATTACCGCGGCTGCTGGCACCAGACTTGCCCTCCAATTGATCCTCGTTAAAGGGTTTAGAGTGTACTCATTCCGATTACGGGGCCTCGGATGAGTCCCGTATCGTTATTTTTCGTCACTACCTCCCCGTGCCGGGAGTGGGTAATTTGCGCGCCTGCTGCCTTCCTTGGATGTGGTAGCCGTTTCTCAGGCTCCCTCTCCGGAATCGAACCCTGATTCCCCGTTACCCGTTACAACCATGGTAGGCGCAGAACCTACCATCGACAGTTGATAAGGCAGACATTTGAAAGATGCGTCGCCGGTGCGAGACCGTGCGATCAGCGTAAAGTTATTCAGAGTCACCAAGTATTACGATGTCGAGCAAGCTCGCCACCGATTGGTTTTGATCTAATAAAAGCGCTCCTTCCGTCTCCGGTCGGAGCTCTGTTTGCATGTATTAGCTCTAGAATTACCACAGTTATCCAAGTAAATGTGGGTACGATCTAAGGAACCATAACTGATTTAATGAGCCTTTCGCGGTTTCACCTTAATTTGGCTTGTACTGAGACATGCATGGCTTAATCTTTGAGACAAGCATATGACTACTGGCAGGATCAACCAGGGAGCTGTTGTTCCGTCATTCGAAAAAGAATAACAGAGATTATCAGTCTCCTCTAGTATTACAAATTTGCAATTCAAGAGAAACAAAAGACCGATGTGTCAAATCTCTATCATATTCTTTTCCTAGTGCGTGTTGAATTTTGCGTACATGAAAAGTTAAACTTTTCGCACGCCACGCTTAATAGGAGATAAGGTATATATGATATTTATAGAAGACAAGACAATCGTATTTGTATTATCTCTTATATTACATATAAAAACCGGACAGACAATATATTACATAACAGAGAGCTAGTTTTAAATGTAACTACTTTGTCATGTTTTATATAAACGCCTACCGGCAAAAAATTTCGAACATTCTCTCGACCCTTCGCTAGATATAAAGCGACACGGTGTACTCGAAAGAATCGTTACGAATAGAAATTCCCGCTCGGACAGAAGAGAGTTGTCGCAAAAAATGAAAAATTTGATTGAAATCAAATTTTATTAGTTTGATCGCATGTGGATCGCCAAACGTGTAAACGCCTTGCAAAATCCGCGATCTCGCTGTGTGATCTGTATCTTACGATACAAAAAATAATTGTGGTTTTATATATACATAATTTTATATTTCTTAACAATTACTACCAACATTTTTGAAGATAGAAATGTTAGAAAATAAAATATATAATATAAATCTCAACCACAATGCAAAAAGATCAAACTTGGACAACACCAGACTTTTAGATCGAGTATTTGTCGAGTCGTCTTTTTACATAACTGGGCAATTGTTATTATAGCGCTTTACGTTATTTAGTATATGTAGTTTAAATTTATGGTTTAATACTTTATATAATTTAATATTCGTCCAATAAATTTAATCATTACGTAATCTATATAACATTCTAATGAAAATAAAGATTACATTATAAAATTTCATAAAATTTTATTAAAACTTAAGTTGTTATGTTGGCACAATTAAGTGATATTTACAAAAAAATATATTTAAAAAAAATTATTTTTACATATTACTGAGAAATAACTTGTAAAATTTAACTACAATAATAATTCAATCATTTCTTACTAAAATACGTTAACACAATTAATTCAGTTATTAAATTGGTTTATCTTAATATTAAATTAACAAGATATAAAAACTATTATTCGTTGACCATTATATCATGTGCCAAAAATATTCCACGTACTTTCACAAATTAAACATTTAAAAAAGTATACTTTATTTACTACTACCGTTTTTTAGAATCGACAGCAGAAACAGTAGCATATATATTTCGTTTAATTTAATAAAAATATATTTTTCTCTGATTTAGCATATAAATATAATTTTAGAAAAATTCTACATACTTTCACAAGTTAAAACCTAAAATTCTACAAAACAGTTTTCGAAGCTTAAACCTACATTTTTTTACTAGCACTGTTTCTTGGAATCGGAAACAGAAGCAAAAGCATAAATATTTCATTTACTTTTCAATATTAATAAAATTTCTACGTACTATCACAACAAGTAAAAACATGAAATTCTACAAAACAGCTATCTACCTTAAAACTACACTTTATTTACTAGCACTGCTTCTTAATATTGAAAGCAAAAGCAGTTGTATAGATATTTAGTTTATATTAACAATATAAAAATATTTTCAATAAAATTCTCTGTACTTTCACAAGTTAAATATGTAAAAAAGTACATTTTATTTACTACCACCGTTTTTCAAACTCAAAAGCAGAATCAGTAGCATATATATTTCGTTTAATTTACGACATAAAAATATATTTTTCTCTGATTTACCATATAAATATAATTCCAGAAAAATTCTACATACTTTCACAAGTTAAAACTTAAAATTCTACAAAACAGCTTTCGAAGCTTAAACCTACATTTTTTCACTAGCATTGTTTCTTGGAATCGGAAACAGAAGCAGAAGCATAAATATTTCATTTACTTTTCAATATTAATAAAATTTCAAAAAATTTCTACGTACTTTCACAACAAGTAAAAACATGAAATTCTACAAAACAGCTATCTACCTTAAAACTACACTTTATTTACTAGCACTGCTTCTTAATATTGAAAGCAAAAGCAGTTGTATAGATATTTAGTTTATATTAACAATATAAAAATATTTTCAATAAAATTCTCTGTACTTTCACAAGTTAAATATGTAAAAAAGTACATTTTATTTACTACCACCGTTTTTCAAACTCAAAAGCAGAATCAGTAGCATATATATTTCGTTTAATTTACGACATAAAAATATATTTTTCTCTGATTTACCATATAAATATAATTCCAGAAAAATTCTACATACTTTCACAAGTTAAAACTTAAAATTCTACAAAACAGCTTTCAGAAGCTTAAACCTACATTTTTTCACTAGCATTGTTTCTTGGAATCGGAAACAGAAGCAGAAGCATAAATATTTCATTTACTTTTCAATATTAATAAAATTTCAAAAAATTTCTACGTACTTTCACAACAAGTAAAAACATGAAATTCTACAAAACAGCTATCTAGCTTAAAACTACACTTTATTTACTAGCACTGCTTCTTAATATTAAAAGCAAAAGCAGTTGTATAGATATTTAGTTTATATTAACAATATAAAAATATTTTCAATAAAATTCTCTGTACTTTCACAAGTTAAATATGTAAAAAAGTACATTTTATTTACTACCACCGTTTTTCAAACTCAAAATCAGAATCAGTAGCATATATATTTCGTTTAATTTACGACATAAAAATATATTTTTCTCTGATTTACCATATAAATATAATTCCAGAAAAATTCTACATACTTTCACAAGTTAAAACTTAAAATTCTACAAAACAGCTTTCGAAGCTTAAACCTACATTTTTTCACTAGCATTGTTTCTTGGAATCGGAAACAGAAGCAGAAGCATAAATATTTCATTTACTTTTCAATATTAATAAAATTTCAAAAAATTTCTACGTACTTTCACAACAAGTAAAAACATGAAATTCTACAAAACAGCTATCTACCTTAAAACTACACTTTATTTACTAGCACTGCTTCTTAATATTGAAAGCAAAAGCAGTTGTATAGATATTTAGTTTATATTAACAATATAAAAATATTTTCAATAAAATTCTCTGTACTTTCACAAGTTAAATATGTAAAAAAGTACATTTTATTTACTACCACCGTTTTTCAAACTCAAAAGCAGAATCAGTAGCAATATATTTTCGTTTAATTTACGACATAAAAATATATTTTTCTCTGATTTACCATATAAATATAATTCCAGAAAAAATTCTACATACTTTCACAAGTTAAAACTTAAAATTCTACAAAACAGCTTTCGAAGCTTAAACCTACATTTTTTCACTAGCATTGTTTCTTGGAATCGGAAACAGAAGCAGAAGCATAAATATTTCATTTACTTTTCAATATTAATAAAATTTCAAAAAATTTCTACGTACTTTCACAACAAGTAAAAACATGAAATTCTACAAAACAGCTATCTAGCTTAAAACTACATTTTATTTACTAGCACTGCTTCTTAATATTAAAAGCAAAAGCAGTTGTATAGATATTTAGTTTTATTAACAACATCAAAATATTTTCAATAAAATTCTCCGTACTTTCACAAGTTAAATATGTAAAAAAGTACATTTTATTTACTACTACCGTTTTTTAGAATCGACAGCAGAAACAGTAGCATATATATTTCGTTTAATTTAATAAAAATATATTTTTCTCTGATTTAGCATATAAATATAATTTTAGAAAAATTCTACATACTTTCACAAGTTAAAACTTAAAATTCTACAAAACAGTTTTCGAAGCTTAAACCTACATTTTTTCACTAGCATTGTTTCTTGGAATCGGAAACAGAAGCAGAAGCATAAATATTTCATTTACTTTTCAATATTAATAAAATTTCAAAAAATTTCTACGTACTTTCACAACAAGTAAAAACATGAAATTCTACAAAACAGCTATCTAGCTTAAAACTACACTTTATTTACTAGCACTGCTTCTTAATATTAAAAGCAAAAGCAGTTGTATAGATATTTAGTTTATATTAACAATATAAAAATATTTTCAATAAAATTCTCTGTACTTTCACAAGTTAAATATGTAAAAAAGTACATTTTATTTACTACCACCGTTTTTCAAACTCAAAATCAGAATCAGTAGCATATATATTTCGTTTAATTTACGACATAAAAATATATTTTTCTCTGATTTACCATATAAATATAATTCCAGAAAAATTCTACATACTTTCACAAGTTAAAACTTAAAATTCTACAAAACAGCTTTCGAAGCTTAAACCTAAATTTTTTCACTAGCATTGTTTCTTGGAATCGGAAACAGAAGCAGAAGCATAAATATTTCATTTACTTTTCAATATTAATAAAATTTCAAAAAATTTCTACGTACTTTCACAACAAGTAAAAACATGAAATTCTACAAAACAGCTATCTAGCTTAAAACTACACTTTATTTACTAGCACTGCTTCTTAATATTAAAAGCAAAAGCAGTTGTATAGATATTTAGTTTTATTAACAACATCAAAATATTTTCAATAAAATTCTCCGTACTTTCACAAGTTAAATATGTAAAAAAGTACATTTTATTTACTACTACCGTTTTTTAGAATCGACAGCAGAAACAGTAGCATATATATTTCGTTTAATTTAATAAAAATATATTTTTCTCTGATTTAGCATATAAATATAATTTTAGAAAAATTCTACATACTTTCACAAGTTAAAACTTAAAATTCTACATATTTGGTTTTATTAACAATATTAAAATATTTTCAATAAAATTCTCTGTACTTTCACAAGTTACAAATATGTGAA
>CAXIIO010001225.1:0-75873 GCA_964028335.1 Altica lythri
TTCGCCCTCTAGGAGTCGACCCGTTCTAGTTTTCCTGCTGCTGGGGTACTTCAGCAGAAGATTTTTCTTTTTGGGGGCAAGTATTTCTTATATGGCCTAGTTCTCCGCAGTTCCAGCATCTCACTGGGCGCCTTCTTTTTGGAGATAACTTCATTAACATCTCTACTACCGCTTCGACGTCTCTAACGGAATGAATGGCATGGTAGTAGTTACCGGTGACTTCCCTTAGTCGAGAAACTTCACGTGAGGACTCCGTGTCGCCTCAAACTCCAGGGCAATGGTCAAGGCGTCCACAAGAGACTTTGGCCGCGCCAACCGTACAGCCCGCTGCAACTCGACGTCTCGAAGACCATCGGTAAAGGTTTGGACTGCCAGGCACTCCAGGAAATCCTCCGCTGCATTTGAATACGCAAGTCGTACCATTCTTGCTACTTCCGCCTCAAATTCCTGGATAGTCTCTCCATTTTTCTGCTTTCGGCTCTTTAACTGCATTCGGTACACCGGTTGTAGATGAGTTTGACCATAACGCATCTCTAAACGATTCACCAATAACTCGAATTTGTCAGCTTCATCCGGTGTCAATGATTGCAAGACGTCTAAAGCTTCGCCTCGCAGAGCTACGGTTAGGGACAATGCCTTCTCCTGGGATGACCATCCATTAGCTCTGGCCGTTGCGTCGAATTGTTTCAGGTAATTTGGCCAGGAAGTCTTCCCGTCGAAGGTCGGGGGTTTCATCGTCGTTCGTACCTGGGTAGTCTCCCCATTTCCTCGTCGGTCGACGTCTACGTGACAGGTTTCCGTCCTTTCTGCATCTCCGTCGCCGTGGTGGATGGGCTGGTTTCGACGACAAGCTTCGTGTTCTCGTTGAAGCTTCCTTATTTCGGACTGATTTGCTGGTTGATTTCCTCTCGCAAGTTGGCCACTTGCTGGTTTTGCTCGTCTCGCAAGTTGGCGACTTGTTGATTTTGTTCGTCTCGCAAGCTGGACTCTTGCTAATTTTGTTCGTCACGAAAAGTGTACATTTCAGAGCGCAAATGCGGTATTTGCTGGGAGAAGGAACTGGATAACTCTTCTGGTAGGGTAGACATCCGTTGTGATAGCTGGGACATATCTTCGCGCTGGCTCTTCATCTGACTGGAAAGCTCCTCTTGCTGGCTCTTCATCTGACTGGATAGCTCCTCTTGCTGGCTCGTCATTCGTTGCGACAGCTGGGACATATCTTCGCGCTGGCTCTTCATCTGACTGGAAAGCTCCTCTTGCTGGCTCTTCATCGGACTGGATAATTGGGCCAGTTGTTGGGCTAGTTCAGAATTCGCTTTTTGATTTGGGTCTTCAAACTCCACAGCGTCAGGGTCTAAATTATTAGCTAGGTAGTATTCACAAAGCCTACTCAACAATACGGATTTGGTCCCAGTAGTTTCCAACTCCAATTCTTCGAGCTCTTTTCTGAGCTCAGCCACCAATAGTTCATTTATTTTTGGCACCCTTTATTTGTTTAAAGTTTAAAGGGAGGTTGAGCTACCTACCAGGCGCGTCTCCAGGTGGCGGATAGGAGGTGGTCAGGGCAACTTGATCAGTGACGGTTATAAGTAGAGTGAGGGGGCCCAAAAACCCCCAAAATCTTTTGCGAAAGCCGTCGCCGCGGACCACCTTAACCCATGCTAAGGTGTAAGGTAACGTGCCGAGGGCTGAAAGGCCACTGGTTAGAATGTGGTCGCGAACGTTCCCTTGAGGGCACCGGGCGGCACCCTCTTGTATTAAGACTTCCCTGGCATGCGGGGCTGTGTGAGGTGGTGACCTTCCCTTTTCCCTTGCTACTCGTGGGACCAACATGGAAACCGAAAAAACTGTAACAAACAAACCAATCACGACTGAGGCTGGACAGAAATGTCCGCCTCAATCAGAACAACCCAAGCACCGCAGAGGTAAACGAGTCTGCGGTGCGGAACTGAAGAGAAGGAGGAAGGTACGCGAGGCTGGGGGAAACCCCGCAGCGCGAACCGCGTCTGGACCCTCAGAAGCACAACCTTCAGGTAATGTTGCTAGTTCTTCTTCCAAAAGAGGCAAGGAACACAACATACCTGAAGGTAAAACAAAAAAGAAAAACAGGTCAGGCGCCTCCTCATCCGAGGTGACGCCCAAAACCCTGAAAAAGGTTAGGCAGGACACAACGGCCGCTCAACCAAAAAGCTACAAGGAGGTGGCTACCAGTCACCTCCGAGTAGCTATAATAGACAAAAGCAACCCCTACGGCAAAATTTCTGCCGAAAGGGAAGCTCTTGTCCAAGACATGCTGCTGGGAGAGCTGGACAAAGTAATTTTGGCCGCCTCCTCCAGTAACGCCAAGCCACCAACGTTCCGTCAGTGGTCGCACTCTGGTGAAATCATCAGAGTTACCTGCAATGACGACGCGACGTTGGCATGGCTTACCAATACTGTTGTTGGCCTTCGACCGTGGGAGGACGCATCAGTCGAGGTGGTGCGAGTAGACTGCCTACCGAAGCTGACAAAAGCATCCCTCTGGATCCCGAGTAGATCAACTGAGATACTCGAGGAGAAGGAGGTCGTGCTGCGTCGGCTGAGTGGGCAAAACCCGGACCTCAAGGTCTCGAGATGGTGCTCTTTCCACCACGAGGCCAAAACAGAACCAAGGGGGCATCTCTTCGTCTTCGGAGTAGGGGACGAAGACTTGACTACCCTCAAACAAAAGTCGATGAGGTTGAGGTATGCGTTCACCTCATTGACTATGAAGGTAAAGGCCGAAGAGGCCAAGAAGGAAGGTCAGGAGGAGACCAGCAGTGGCGTCGAGCTAGGAAGTCTGGCGGTCGACACCCCTGCAGACGAGGCACCCGAGGAGGCACCTGAAAAGATGCAGACCGACGGGTCCTCAGAAACGGTCCCCCTGACCGAATAAATAATTTAAAAAAAATAAAAATAATAATAATAATGGATCGTAAAGGAGGAGCCGACACGACTTCATTTATTCAGTGTAACCTTCAGCACAGCAGAGCGGCCACGGCAACCATCAGCCGCCACCTTGCTGAGCAACAGGACACTATTGCATTAATCCAAGAACCCTGGATAAGGAAAACCAGAATCATTGGTTTAAGTACTTTAACTGGTAAAACTTTTTATTTTCCCAGCAATGACCAGCCAAGGACTGCCATATACGTACCTAGGCAAATTAAAGTTCATCCTCTGGCACATCTCTCCTGCTCAGACTTGACTGCAGTAAGGATGGAATGTGCTAGTTGTGACGGACAACCAAATACCGTAGTCCTGGCATCAGTGTACCTTTCCTCTGATGCAGCCGCACCACCACCTAGCAGGGAACTGGAGGAACTGCTGAAGTACTGCCAGCACCAGAAATTGGAGCTCATAATCGGCTGCTACTCCAATGGACATCACGTCAACTGGGGCAGTAAGGACATAAACGTTAGAGGTAAGTCACTTTATGACTATATAATAGGGAATAACCTCTGCATTATGAACAGAGGTACCACTCCCACCTTTGTAAACTCTCGAAGTCAAACCATAGTAGATATAACGTTGTGTACAACTAAAATATCAAAACAAATCCGATGCTGGCAGGTGTCTGACGAAGTATCAATGTCAGATCACCGGTGGTTAGCATTTAAAATAGATCTGGGTGGGGTGCCCTCAACTCTATCCCACGACCCTAGAAAGACCGACAGAGCAGCTTACGCTTCTCGGTTGGAAAGGGCTCTGCGGGAGCGTGAGGTCACCACACCCGGAAATAATAGTGATCTGGAACGGTATACAACAACGATACAGAACACAATCATCAAGTCTTACAAAAGCTCTTGCCCCCTAAGGCTGACTAATAATAAAGGCAACTTCACCCCTTGGTGTTGCCCAGAATTAGAACGCCTCAGAAAGATGGCGAGAAAGGCTTTTAACAAGGCAAGTAGTTCAAAACTCCTCGAGGATTGGAACTTATACAAGCTCCACCTTAAGGAATACAAAAAAGTCGTTAGGCAAAAACAGAGAACGGCATGGAGAACCTACTGTGAAGAAATCGAGGATTTTCCACTGGCAGCGAGACTCCAAAGAGCCTTAACAAAAGATCCATATAGAGATATTGGTATACTTAAGAAACAGGATGGTAGCCAAACTACCAACCTGGAAGAAAGTTTACATCTCTTGCGAGAAATACACTTCCCCGATTCTGTTGCCACAGTAGAGGCAAAGTGGAACGAGGAACATCACATACTCTCGACAGATGACTGGCACATTGCCAGACTCATTGTTACCGAGGACAAAGTTAAGTGGACAATGTCTAGCTTCTCCCCCTTCAAATCACCGGGAATGGACGGAGTTTATCCAGCCCTGCTGCAGTGGGGTCTGGAGGAGCTCCTTCCTCACCTAGTGCAAATATTCAGAGCTTCCCTAGCTCTGAATTATATACCGAAGATCTGGAGAGGAGTAAAGGTTGTCTTCATACCAAAACCTGGAAGAATGGATTACTCCATTCCATAAGTTTACCGACCTATTAGCCTTACGTCATTCTTATTAAAATAGCTAGAGAGGATAAATGAAAGGTACATAAGGGATACAGTGATTAACAACAAACCACTGCATCCCAATCAACATGCATACACAACAGGGAAATCTACCGATACGGCCCTACATCATGTGGTTGGTCTGATCGAGCGATCATTGGACAAGAAAGAGTACACCCTGGGCGTATTCATAGATATCGTGTAACGATTGCATCGTTTATTTCGATCAGTTCTCCTGGACTATAAATATTTTTAAATTATTTATTGTTTTGGCGTTGTCACGAGTGGGAGACTGCAAAGTGGAAGGAGTGTTGTTGGCTTTGTAGTTAATTTGAGATTTTATTCCGTTCATTTTTATCGTTGAATTCCATTCAATTCAAAGTTTTCCGACCAACTTTGCCCTTCTGTTTTTGGGTTATTGCCACCTGAAAAAAGGGCCCTAATATTTGGTGTATCAAAATCAACATTTTGGAATTCTTCAAGAGTTATCATCAGAAAGTCCGTTGCAGTTCAGATTTTCCGGACAGGAAATACCGAAGGGAAATTCCATATCGCCCGCTGTCAACTATTGCTTAATAAAACAACGTTATCAAGCCTTCAACAAAAATAAGATAAGAGATTAAATTAATTTTTTTATCAACTGGCAAAGTATTAACCAATTTTTATTGAATAAATCACTTGAAACTGATCTATTATTTTATTTGTATGTCAGTACATGGCGCCCTATTAAATATCTTGATTGGGGAAAAAACTAAGCAAAATTTCAGCAGAACCCTCTGGAGCTAGCAAAGGGTATTTTTATCGCTACAAATTTGGCGCCCAACGTCAATGAAATTTTTAAAGGGTTTATTGGGTTACAAATTTGGCGCCCAACATCAAAGGCCTGAGTTTTGCTGGTTTTTCTCCTTTCATTTTCTTTCATTTATTCTTTAACATCAAATCTGTACAGACATACAAATATTTGTCAATTCGAGTTTTTACTAACATCTAATTTTTTACCGTTACATTTATTTTGTTCAGTTTTATTATCTATGACTCAAGGTTATTCACTATTGAATTGGTGTATTTCGTTTATAATATGAACTGGTTTTGTTTAAAGTTAACTTTCTATTTACCGATGTTTGATTTGATTTTATCTAAATATTTTGGTATTTTTAATTTATTAGTAATTTTTCTATACCGATTGTCGCTTACGATGTTATCTTTACATTTAAAATATTTCTTTATTTTGAATTTATCTCGATTATTCCTGATTTTTAGGCGGAATTTTCTAAATAGTTAGGGCCCTTCTTGGCAGATTTTAATGTGTTTGTACCGTTTTATCAATATGTCCTTTTTCGTTGCTATCTATGCTTTCTTGGTCGGCTTTTTTTTATGACTTTATTTTGTGGTTGTGATAGTTACAGTCAAATTGTTTCGTGTATTCCTTCAATTTCTGTATTCTGGTTTTTCTTTTTCTCTCTTAGTATTTCACTACTTTTGGTTAAGAATTTGGAAGATGGTTAATAGGAATTTTGTTATATCTTGAGTGTGGGTACCTTTAGTTATTTGCCGTGGGCATATTTTTGGTTTGGTCTGGAAGACTACATTATTACCGTGTAAGGTCTGTGAGACCTTAGTATCTTATAGGGTTCCGTGAGACCTCTTTATCGTGGAGCAGTTGGTAGTAACTGCTTCTTATCGCTTCTATTGGTGTTCCGATGGATGCGACACAATAGAAATTTACCGTATCTTATCGTATTGTGGGATTATGGTCTATTTTGCTTCTTTTTTTAACCTTTAAGGTTTATCTTTGTGAAGAAAATAGATTTTCCATGTGTTTTTGTACCTACTCGAGATTTTTGTTTCCCTCATATCATTCTTTCATTTTTTTTCCTGTATTGATTTTGTGATACACCAAATACAGAAATACCTTTTAATAGCTTGGACTGTTTCTTCACATACCTAGGACATTTTGATATGATTTGTGATTTGTTTCGTATGTTTTGTTATCTTTGTAGATTTTTGTAGTAACTTTCAGTGCATTATTGAGATATCGTTTTATATTTTATCTTTTCTCGATATTTTTGAATTATCTTATTTTGAAATATTTTCATTGCTTACCTAACACTGGAGTCACTACACTGAAGGCATTAGTTTTATTAACTTTTCAATTTCTATTTCTTAGATTTTTTTAATTCAAAAAACTTTTTCAAAATTCATTTCAACTTTTTAATTAACTTGATTGTCATTTAATTTTTTTTAATTTAAAAATTTTTAAAAAAAAAAAAAGGGTTGGTGAGTTCAGGTCAGTACTGTACCTTAGGGATAGCATTTATTTGCGAGTACAGGCTGTCGCTGTTCCTCTGTGCCGCACCATCAAATTAGTATAAACTTGTACTTTTGAATATTTAGTTGCCTAGTTCCTTGTTCAAAATTTTCTCTTTCTCTTGTTTGATATTGCCTTCAGTATTTTTAACGTTTTGTAGTGTACTTACCTGTCCCTTACTGATTTTGTCGCTTTTCTTTTATTAACTGTCCTATTTTTATTGTTCACATTATTACCGTTATTTGTTGTCATTTTTAATGAAAACTATTTCCTTTTTATCTTTTACATTGTCTCCAGTTTGCACAGCGTGTGCGATAAGACTTGTCAAGTTATTTTTTGATTCGGATATTGATTGATTTTTCTTTTGAGAGTTAGTCTCATTTTTGTTCAATCGATATTTGGTTTCAATTTTTTCTTTCGTTCATTGAATATTTGTTTAGCTTTATAGCTTATTTTGTTCTCATTTGTTGAGTATTTTTTTTTATTCAATGATTTTTGTTGACTTCAGTCTTATCTTTGTCTTCGTTGTTTTGGAAAGTTATTTTACTTAGGGAGACAGTTTTTGCCTTGACTTTTTTCACTTTTCATTTTTTCTATTTTCGCTTTGTGAACAATATTTCTCTTGTTTCTTTTGACATCTCGTTTGATGTTTTCTTTGACGACATTTAATTAGGACAGTTAATGAATTTTTTTACCGATCGTCGTCGATTTAATTTCTCCTTATTAAAGTGTTAGTAACTTTTTGTACTGGTAATTTTTTGTTTCTTGGGTTTTAATATGGTATTTTGTATATTTAAGATTTACACCAGTCATCACATAACTAACATAAGTTACTAATTTTTATATTCTTTACTTATTCACCAATTTTGGATTATTACTTTTTATCTTCATTACTTATTTTGAGAAAATTTTCACTTGAAAAAAAAAATCTTCAATTTTTTTTTTCTGCCAAGGTACCGTGGTGTAACGATTGCATCGTTTATTTCGATCAGTTCTCCTGGACTATAAATATTTTTAAATTATTTATTGTTTTGGCGTTGTCACGAGTGGGAGACTGCAAAGTGGAAGGAGTGTTGTTGGCTTTGTAGTTAATTTGAGATTTTATTCCGTTCATTTTTATCGTTGAATTCCATTCAATTCAAAGTTTTCCGACCAACTTTGCCCTTCTGTCTCTGGGTTATTGCCACCTGAAAGAAGGGCCCTAATATTTGGTTTATCAAAATCAACATTTTGGAATTCTTCAAGAGTTATCATCAGAAAGTCCGTTGCAGTTCAGATTTTCCGGACAGGAAATACCGAAGGGAAATTCCATATCGCCCGCTGTCAACTATTGCTTAATAAAACAACGTTATCAAGCCTTCAACAAAAATAAGATAAGAGATTAAATTAATTTTTTTATCAACTGGCAAAGTATTAACCAATTTTTATTGAATAAATCACTTAAAACTGATCTATTATTTTATTTGTATGTCAGTACATGGCGCCCTATTAAATATCTTGATTGGGGAAAAAACTAAGCAAAATTTCAGCAGAACCCTCTGGAGCTAGCAAAGGGTATTTTTATCGCTACAATCGAGGGAGCTTTTGACAAAACCACGTTCCCTAAAATAATGCACTCGCTTACTGATCGAAATGTACCTACAACAGTAAGCGGATGGATTCTCAGCATGCTCTCCATGCGTGCAATAGAAATAACTGTAAATGATGTCAAGATACGAGGCAAGGTTACGAGGGGCTGTCCACAGGGAGGGGTTTTATCACCTCTACTGTGGAACATTGTTCTAGACAGCCTAATTCACCGCCTTAATGAACATGACAAAATCTATACAGTAGCCTACGCAGACGACATTGTTATTCTGCAAGTTTGAAAGCACCCTTTGCGACAGAATGCAAGTGGCTTTCAGAACTTTAGAGACACGGTGTAAAGAGCAATCGCTGTCTATTAACCCCAAAAAGACAGAAATGGTTCTCTTCACGAAGAAAACGAAACCTAGGGGCTTAAACGCACCCAGTCTTTTCAACGTTAAATTAAGCTTTACTACAGAAGTGAAATACTTAGGTGTTATCCTTGACAGCAAGTTGACGTGGAACTCACACATAGAAAGCAGAGTTAAAAAAGCATTTATATCTTATGAGCAATGCCGCCGAACCATAGGACAGACCTGGGGATTATCCCCCAAGGTCACGATGTGGATCTACACGGCAATCATAAGACCTATGCTAACATATGGTGCTGTCGTGTGGTTGCCTAAAGTAAATCAAACGACAGCTATCAAAAAACTAAACCAAATCCAAAGATCAACATGCCTTCTTGTAACAGGAGACATGCGAAGCACACCGACCAGCGCAATGGAAGTCATACTCGGTCTCACCCCCCTTGACATATTTGTTAAGGAGGTCGCATTGATGACCATGATACGCTTTCGCACGGTTGGTATCGAACCCACTGTAGGGACTGGCACCTATAGGGACAGTCTGTGGAGGGAATCGATAAAAGTGATACCACTCCTACAGGCAGACACGGATGCCGTCGCACCAAGATTTGTCTTTGACAAACCCTACAAAATATTAACAAACAAGACAGCAGACCCCAACGTAGTGAACGCTCTGAGCGTATATACGGATGGATCAAAAACAAAGCAAGGTGTGGGATGTGGAATTTACTCTAGATCCTTAATCCTAAAAATAAAATGGGCTATGGATGGCTTGTCAAGTGTGGTTCAGTCAGAACTCACAGGCATAACCATAGCTGCAAAAGAATTAATCAATAGGAACATCACAGGCAGAAATATAAATATATACACAGACTGCCGACAAGCACTACTGACCTTGAATAGACCAGATTTCACTTCAAGTTTAGTACTAGAATGTCACCAATCTCTAACTGATGCCAGCCAGAATAACGTGGTCACTCTCAGCTGGATCAAAGGACATGGGAACTCTAAAGGCAACCACATTGCGAACAATTTAGCAAGGAGGGCTGCGGGCTACAAATATGTTAGCCCTCGCCCATCTACCAGGCTAACATTGTCCGCAGTCGTGGACGAAACTGGGATGAAACTACGAGCTGTAGACTGGCCAGAGAGTTATTACCTCATCCTGGCGAGGAAACAGCAAAAAAATGTAAGGCATTGACCAGACAAAATCTCCGAACAGCTGTGGGAATCTTAACAGGTCACTGCCAATTGCGACAACATCTTTTTAGGATGAAATTAACAAAATCGCCGATATGCAGAGGTTGCGAACAAGAAGAGGAATCAGTGGAGCATGTGATGTATGACTGCTCTGCTTTTTCTGAAATCAGATGATCCGTGTTGGGCGAGTACTAGCTTACACCAGCCGATGTCAGGGAGATCCCCCTCGGGAGCCTCATCACCTATTTTAAAGCACTAGCCCTGGTGACAATCTGAGGTGAGGATATCCCTACAAAACGGGAGGATGCACAATGGGTCATATGTGGCCTCAGTGCTGGCTAAGCACTAGCTCGCCCCTCCCCAAATTTCCAGATCCAGATAGTTCATTTATTTTCTTTCCAGGCATTCTTGTATCTTCACCCTACACCTGACACCAATTTGAAACACTTATGGGGACTTTTACACACTTTATTTACAAAATTGTTAAGATACACTGAACTCTGCTGGATAACGTCTAAACTGCTTGACAATACAATGAACTCTTGTGAATATTTGAACTTGAACTGCCGTTAACTGCCCATACATCCCCTTATATACTACAAATGAACATTTTGGAACTTTCTAGAAACATTATTTAATCTAGTCAGTGTGTTTAGAAGTTTCTAGAATTTTCTAGAAACATTTTTTTAGAAGTTTCTAAAAATCAACTGTCAATAACAATCTTTCAAATTAAGGTCCCTTCCTTTACGGTTATCCCGTTACGCAATATGAAAATATATATACAATAGCATACATTTGAACAAAAAATTTACATTCGTGTTAAAGTTATGATTTAATATTATAACACATAGAAAATGTAATGCAAGTGTGGACGGTTTAAGTTTGTGTAATAAAAGTATATTATAAATATATATAAAAGAAAATGTCCTGACTGACTGATTGACTGATTCATAACCAATGCCCAGCCCAATCGTAGACACTTAAAAGTTGGTGGGTACCTTTGTGCTATAATATAGGGATGTGCTAAGAAAGGATTTTGCGAAAGTATGATTTTAACAGGTAGAAATGGCCAAAAATTTATAACATTATAAAGTAAAAAAATATTCATAAAACAAGGGTTAATCTAAATACGATCGTTTTAAATAAATTTTAAGACATTATAATACGGATTTTTAATTAAAATAAGTAATATTTAATTAAAAATGAATGTTTCGTGTACTTACTTACAAGTGTCTTTTTAATTACATTATACAAAAAATTAACTAAAATTATAGATAGATATTTGTGATTATTTCACTGTTACTAACTAAAATTCACTTGGTATTATTTATTTTAATACGTTTAAAGACATTTTTACTTTGTTAAAAAAAAAGTATACCGACCTACGGTCGTGGCTTAGCCCGTGCAAGTTTAAAGTTGACATAATATACCTACCTACATGTAATTCATAGAGATTATTTTTTTCACCTGTCAAAATATGACAATTTTGTGATTTCGTCCAATGAAAACGCTTAATCTTCAATGTTTTATGCTAAATCTAGCCAATCATTCCGGTTTATATTGATAAAACCACTAGTGGTTTTACTACTATTGATAAAATTATAGAACTGTCAAAAATTCAATAACAATATTGAACAATCAATTTTCGTGTTTATATACTTTACTATAAATCAACATTCATTTATATTATCTAAATATTCTGAAATATATTTTGTTATTATTATTATCACAATTCAATTCATCTCTAAACGATAATGAAAAATCAAATAGGTATGTAGGTACTTTAAAACTAACCTGCTTCCTGGTTCTGCATGCATTTAAAACTTTTATATTCCTACAGGCAAATGTGGTCTTGCAGGTAAACTTTAAACAGATATACCTAATAATTTTTATTTTGGTAATTTTCTCTTTAATAATATAATTATTGTATAAATAGGTATAAAAATAAATATTTATTCAAATTATAACCCTGTTTTCTCTACGCTCACGACAACTGTCAATACTATCTAGTGTACAGGATAAGATAATAGGAAGGGTAATTTGTCAAATTTTTTATTAAAGTTATTGAAAGATCAAAAGATTATAAGTATTTTCTCTTAAAATAATAATATATTTATTAAATATTATTCTGTGTAAACCCACTTCCTTTCTTTCTCTTGATTATTAATGTTTTAATAAATTAGATCATAGGTAGGCAACACAAAATACACGTATCCTAGTTTTTGTACAGAATGGTTCAAAAAATAATCTTCTCAAATACCACTCGTCCTGTAAAATTTTACTAGATAAATTTTTATTTTCCAGACTCAAACTTTTTTATTTTAGGCAAAACTACTCAAACAAACTGAATATGATAAAATCACTCGTCCTACGGACTCGTGATTTTATCACATTTCAGTTTGTTTTCGTATTTTTGCCAAATAAAAAAGTTTTCGTGGAAACTAAAAATTTATCGATAAAATTTTAAGGACTCGTGGTATTACCTTTGATAATAATCTACTAAGTAATGACAAAACAGTAGCTCTAAATATAAACTCATAATCATCAAGATGACTTAAAACTATTGGTATTGGATCGCCAATTGCATATCTATAGAGATAATGTATATCAATTTTAAGTGGGCGAATGCCAAGTTGATGAATTTGCAAAAATTCCACTTTATTTAGAAGTTCCTGCTTACTATGTTTGGCCAACTAAAAGATTTGTTAGACGAAAACGAGGTCAGGATGTAACAGGTTGGCCAGGTGTTAAAAAGGATTCTGCATTAGGCCGAGTATATACCATTCATCCTCAGAATATAGAATGTTACCATTTACACCTGCTCCTACATCATGTACAAAGTCCAATTTCGTATTGTCATCTTAAAACTGTAGATGCAGATAGTATTGAATGTCAGACATTTTATTCCGCATGCAAAGCATTGGGTTTTTTAGAAGATGACAAAAAAATAGGATTTCACTCTGAAGGAAGCTACGTTAAGCTTCAGCCAATAAAACGAGAGAATTATTTTCAATAATATTGATATTTTGCCATATGCATATTTTGTCGGATACATCAAGTTTTTGGTAAAAGTATAAACATAATTTTTCAGAGGATATAAAACACAGAATTAATAGACAAAGATTGAAAAAAATGTAGAATTAGATGCAGTATACAATAAATGCTTGGTAATGATAAAAGATTTAGTATTAACTTAAGGTGGTTCTAACTTAACAGAGTCTGGTCTGCTTCAGACGAATAGGTATGAAGCAAATTTGAAAACAGGAAATACTTAAAAAAGACCAACTATGATGCTGTTGTCTTAATAGAGACTGTGATAAATGGAAAAGCTTCTTTAACAGACGAACAACGTGCTGTATATAATCAAGTTTTAGATAGTATTCACTCCAATACTGGAAAAGAATTTTCTTTTATGCTTCAGGAGGAACTGGCAAAACATTTCTGATCAATTTACTTTTGGCATAAATAAGAAGCAACCATGGGATTGCTGTGGCAGATGTCTCATCGGGTATTGCTGCAATTTTGTTAGAAGGAGGAAAAACAGCTCATTCAGCTTTCAAACTGCCACTGAATCTTAACGATATCCAAACTCCGTATTGCAACATAAATAAACAATGCAATATTGTTTTATAAGTTTTATAATAATTTAATAAGCTTTTTTTTATTTTCACGTTTAATATATTTTTTGTCTATAAGATACCTAGTTTTTGGAGTATTTGTTAGTTTTCATTATTTTCAGATTCAGTATAATCTTTGTAAAAAAAAATTTTTGCATTAAACTCTTTTTTAAAGCTTCAAAGAAAAAATTATGTTTTTATATAACTTTATATGATAGTATTTTTTTATATTTTTCAAAACTCATTATAAGTCATACATAGATATGTTTCTGACATTACTAAATCATGAATTATATAAGAAAAAAGTATTTTTGGTTTACTTCATTACTTTTTAAATACTTTCAATTATAAAACAAACGAACAACGAACAAACAATAAATTCTATCGAACAATTACAAACAAATGACGAACAAACGAATAAGCAAAAAAAAGTTGCAAAAGTCATTGATTGCATATACTAGCGTGCAAACTTTAGGTATACCTATTCCAGATTTCATTCTTAGATAAAAAATATGATTTTAATAATAATGATGAGATATAATTATACAATTATACAATTTAATTAATTGGATGCTGGAGATTTAGAACACATTTTAATGTTTTTCTATATTTATTATTAAACTTAACTTACAACTGCAACTTTATAACAATATATAACATGAAATACAATGGAATAATGGTATGCAACCAACACTTCCTTATAAGTTATGACATTAAGCATTAATTTTCAAATCAGTTTATGAAATTTGCTGTTGCATTCTTTTAGAAAACATTTTGGGAAATCTATTTCCATTTTGGCTTTCACACTTACTCAGCAATTGTTGATAAAATTTGAATAGACCACAAATTTTATTAAAAGTTCGCGCATGCGCATTAGAAATTTTATTTGAAAGTCAGCTGTATGGGTGTAATCATGTTAAAAAAGACCGGACCTGTCCCGGCGCACAATATCAGAGATATATAAAAAACATAAATATCTCTGGATAGATCTCAATTTGCTCCGTTCATCTGTGCTATTCCGGTAATTTGATCCCATCCCAGAGTCTGCAAAAAAATTGCTAAACATACGCTATCAAAATCTGCGTATAATTCAGGAACAAAGGCGTCTACGGTGTTGATTCTTCGACTAATAATTTGCTCCGTTGCTAATCTAATTAGCTCCGTATGAAAAACAACGAAATTTTCATTATTTTCCATGAAATACTTAAAAAAAGAAACTTACGACGTGCATACGTACTGCGCATGTGCGCAGATCATTCGGCTCGCGTTTACGATCGGCCTGCGATATAAGTTTTGTTAAAAATAAGTCTTAAGATCTAATTTATTTGAGGAACAATATGATGAAATCGATATTCTGTATCTATACTCTATTTAAAAACTAGGAGGAGTGATTTGAAAAGCCAGACTTACAGCCAAAAAAGTTACTAGAAAATTTACAAGGCGGCAAATTTAAATACCTACATTTCTTTCATTTAAATAAAATTGAAAATAAATGTTTATGGACACTTTATATATGGTCTAAGATGGCCACAAAGTAAACTTACAATAATTATATTAAAAAAAAAATCAATTAACAAAAGTCACCATTATAAATATTTCACACTTTTAAAACATAACCTATAAATGTCACAAATTACTTGATAAATGTAAGTGGCAAATTTTTATAGTGTAAACTTGACTCCAAATTAACCAATAAACAAACGGGAGTGTAGCCAACTTAAATTCAAATCGCTCCTCCTAGTTTTTAAATAGAGTATAAAAGAAGAAAATCGAACGATTTTATTCATAGAACGAACATTCATCATCTGTGATTTTTATAATTTAGAGTTCATTTTTAAATATATATATATATATATATTTTGTGTTGGATTCTCTTCTTAACTCCGGCTTTCTGGGATGGGTTCCTTCTAATTTCTTTTATTCTTTTTTAATTTTATTTAAAAAAATTCACTATTCAATTAATTATAACTCTATATTAAGATCAACTTTAAATACAAAATGACAAGTTCAAATTCTCAATCAAAAAAATCTGCAATCAATTCCTTCAATAATCGTTTCCATAACATTTTCCCTCATATTTATATCAATTATCAAAAAAAATAGTCACTGGTCTATGTCGTCACACTATACAGTAAGATATTTTAATTTACACAATAGACACAGTGATACCATAACAATATATATATATATATATATATATATATATATATATATATATATATATATATATATATAAAATGGATAATCAGCTAACTCTATATACTGCTCTAAAGGTAAGTGAATTATATTACTTTAACGTATTCTAAATTTACTTATAAATTGTCTCATACAATCTACAGCTCCACTCTGATATTTCTGGACTTTATTTTTCATATAAATTAGATTTTCTGCTTACCATATATGCTCAATTACTTCTTCTTTATATTCGCCATACTTTTATATCAATTATTCTCGATTATCTTTTTTAATAAAAACTCAATTTTTAAAACAGAACAAAATTTAATACGGCTTTTCTCTTCAATCTCCAAAAAACAAGAGAGCGATTACAAAATCAACAACTGAACAATTGCCAAAATTTAACAAACTTCGACTACCTATCTATCTAGTGTCTTTTACCTACTTGATAATTTTTTTACATAAATTACAAATCAGAATACTCGATTTCTAATACAGATTTAAACAATTATTTATATTCAAAATCCTGTTACCTTTGAAATGAACTTAAAATCACATATTTATTAAACTATAATCTAAAATACTTTTCTATTTTAGGATTTTTCATTTTCATCAAAATCAATTCTATAAAAATAAATATGATGCTTTAAAATTCCAATATTGATTATTGTAAACGTAAGTAAGTTCTAATTTAATACATGATTTAAATTAAGTATTCTTAATTTAAAATTTATATGTCTTTAGCATTGATAATTTCACACACAACTTTCTTATTCTATTTAAATATGATTCCTTAATTTAAATCATTATAAAACAACAATATGTATCATTATAAATTTATATAAAATCCTTTTTTTTTTATTTTCAAATATTTAATTTTCTTATTTTGTTTAAAAAAAAAATCATTTAAATTTAAACTATAACAAACAATTATATGCTATTTTTTTACAAATAGATATGTTTTAAAACTCACATTTGATATTCTATTTACTTATATTTATTTTCTCTTTTTTAGGAAAGAAGAAAGAAAACCAAAAATTTAAATATTAACAAAATTTGAACAAACTTATACTAACTGTATGGCTTTGTATTCTACCCAGAGATCAAAATTGTCCTCGTTTAGTTACTTCATAATAACTTTATTTAATTTTTTTTTATTAATTATAGCATACTACCTCATATCATCTCAAAATATATATTCTTTCTTTATTAACAATAAAAAAACTTTTGTGTTTTATTATAAATATTGTACGAACATTTTCACTAATCACTATTTCCTTAGTATATAAGTTTATTTCTGTTGTTTCAAGTTGATCACATTTTTCATTTTCATTTTGTTTAATAAGCCAAGTTTTTAAACATTCGTTTAGTTTTCAATTGCTTGTTTTAAAAAAAGGTTAGGTTATAAATTTTCTTCTCTTTCTAAATTCTCAACGAAATCATGTCATTTGGTATATAAGAGTAGTAAATTTTTATATTTATCAAATAGTATATAATTTATTTAAACTTGCATTGAATTCTGCCCATGAGAAAAGAGTCAGTGTCGGGTAAATAAATAAATAAATAAATAAATGAATATAATCTAAATTCATAAAATTGAAATCATAAAAACTAATTTGCCTATATAAAAATTTTAAATAAAATTCAACGTTCAAAATTTATAAACTACAAGGCAAATTTTATTTATAGCATAATAACTTATATATTATAATTCTTAGCAAGTTATATATGTTATAATATATATATATATATATATATATATATATATATATATATATATAATTAGTAAAAGTGGTTATTGGGTAAACAGCAATACTTAACGTTAAATAAAACTCTTTAGAGTATTTTTAATCCAAGCTTTCGTAATTACTTTATTACATTATTAGCTCCTTGATAATGTAATAAAGTAATTACGAAAGCTTGGATTAAAAATACTCTAAAGAGTTTTATTTAACGTTAAGTATTGCTGTTTACCCAATAACCACTTTTACTAATAATTAATTTTTCAGCAAATATTACTATTTAATTATATATATATATATATATATATATATATATATATATATATGTTATGATGTAGTGTTTCACGGATGGTAGAATGAACAGTAGTGGTGTTCCGGGTTTCAATCCGTTGGTTGTTTGTGTCTTCACGACGTTTCGCCAACATCTCAGCTGGCATTTTCAAGTGATGCTTCCTTTGCGGCTGCTAAACTTGGAATGAGCTGCGTGGTCCTGTGCTGCTGCTTTTATACGTGTCGGCGGCGGCGCAGATTATATCGCTGTTCTGTAATTGGTGGGGGGTGCGGTTCGGGTGTTGACGTTTCCTCCACCAAAGGTCGTTGACCGAGCCGATTGTTACCTGACTGCGTTTGGGCCTGGATGGGTACGGCTGTCCTTGTTGCGTGTGTGTTTCTTATTGGTTCTGCCCGTGTCTGTGTATTCTCCAAGGATTTTTGTTCTTCTCGGGTAATTGGATTAGATTGTCTTTTGAGGAGACTTTTCCAAGTGTTGGAGATGTTTTGTGCATCGTCTCTTTTGTTGAGGCTGTTGGTTCTCTCTATTTCGAGGGCTTCTCTGACTATGCGGGTTCTGTAGTGTTTGATAGGTGCAATCTGTTTTGTTTCTGGGAAGTTTATTGTGTGGCCCGTTTCCTGGTGGTGTTGAAAAAGGGCTGATGTCGTTTGCTTATTTCTGATGTTGTTCTGGTGTTCCTGTACTCTGGCTGAGATTCTTCTATTTGTTTGTCCGATGTATTCTTTGTCGCAGTTACTGCACGGGATGCTGTATACGCCTTGGTTTTCTAAAGGTATTTTGCCTTTTGGATTGCCTATTATTTTGTGTAAGGTAGTCTGCGGTTTGTAGATTGTGGAAATGTCATGCCTTCTTAGGATCCTTCCAATCACGTCTGTTACACCTTTTATACAGGGTGTTTCATTAAGAATTATCCATATAGTAACTGGAGAAACCTTAGCACGAAATATGAAGATTTAAGCCAAAACACTTAAATAAAATATTCCTCCTAACCGAGATACAGGGTGTTTTATTTTAAATATTCTAAATGATTTTATTCTATATTTTTGACACCCTCCAGTATTTTTTGTTCATACTTGGCAAAAAATTTACACATATTAGAATACTTTAAACAGTGGCAAAAAAACGTTTTTCTCTATTACCAGAGGCGTGCGGTAGGGATGGATACTTTCTTTTATCCCCCTACAATTCACGCCACTGTCGTAATAATTATATCTTCATGTTTTTTTGATTCTCCGTCACTTTCTACGTAAATATCATCCTTTTGTCTCAATACGATAGAGCAAGTAGTTTTCGAGTTATTTGCATTTAAATGTAATGTTTAAAATATCCATTTTTGTTTTATTGCTTATTTAACATGAGTGTCCTTAATAATTTAACCACCTTGATGATAAAATTTGTTAATTCTAATCGTAAATCCACATGAGTCAATAACTATTTCACTAAATAAATAAAATTTATTAGTTTCAGTAAATTTCATTTCAAAAGATTTTTTCATATTAATGTTTATCAATTTTAAATTTATGAAAATTCCCGCACGCATTTTTTTTACTAATTAGAGATGTTTTCCGATAACCTTTTTGACAAATTTTATTGTATTATTATCTTTATCTTGTTGGACTACATACAAATAGTAAAAAAAATTAGGATTATTTTACATGAAAATAGGGATTTTTAAAATGTTTGTTTTTAAAATGTTTTAAAAAAATCAGAATTTATTAAATCACCCCTGTAAACCTTACTCAAAGCAACAACAAACTCACCTGTTTAAGTAGGGTTGCTATAGCTACAGTCGTGTATTTGTTGACACTATGAAAGATTTAATTGTCACAATCGCATCTTTTCAAATATCTAAATAATTTTCGAGGTGATTTTGCTTGTAGAAAAAATACTGATCCTAACTCTTGCGGAAATTAACTTTCCCGCACTTAACTGCTTGCCCGAACTCCGCTTCGCGTCGTTCGGGCATCGGCAATTCGCGTGCGGGAAAGTATAACTTTCCGCACTTGTTAGGATAATAACTATATTGCTGACGTATACAACTACACAAATATTAAATTTAATAAGCCGAATGATCTGCGCACATGCGCAGTACGTATGCACGTCGTAAGTTTCTTTTTTAAGTATTTCATGGAAAATAATAAAAATTTCGTTGTTTTTCATACGGAGCTAATTAGATTAGCAACGGAGCAAATTATTAGTCGAAGAATCAACACCGTAGACGCCTTTGCTCCTGAATTATACGCAGATTTTGATAGCGTATGTTTAGCAATTTTTTTGCAGACTCTGGGATGGGATCAAATTACCGGAATAGCACAGATGAACGGAGCAAATTGAGATCTATCCAGAGATATTTTTGTTTTTTATATATCTCTGATATTGTGCGCCGGGACAGGTCCGGTTTAAAAAAGTCATTTTAAAAGAAAATACGACCAAACAAACGTTTTTTAACGAACATGTGCAATTTAAAAAAAATGACGCAGATATCCGTATATCGGGTGCTAGATTAAACATAAAATTTTGAAAATTCTTTAAAAAAAACGAACAATGAACAAACATTAATTTCTATCAAACAATTACAAGCAAACGACGAACAAATGAATAGGCAAAAAAAAATTGCAAAAGTTTATTTGCTGTCGCCAACTTACGACTTACGACCATAGAGATATAAGATATAGAGCACGGGAGCCAGCCGATACGACCAGCACGAAATAGAAAGAGAGAGGACAACTAGTGCGTCGGTGCCGATACGACTAGCACGAAATAGAAAGATAGAGGACAACTAGTGCGTCGGTTTATCTTTGTCTAATCACATGCGCAACAGGCGAGTCTCTCTCTTTCTATTCCGTGCTGGGGGTCGATCAGAGACAATATAATATAAAGAGACTTTTTGAAAGATAGGGCAAAAGCGGTACAATGTTTGTTTGTTTACCCCCAGAACTCGGCGCTGAGGTGGTGGTAGATAGGAGAACTATACCACCTAAACTCGATCAGCTGGTGAGGTGAGCTGAAATTATACTATAATGGCGGTTGAAGTGACAGTGTAGCGTAAGTATTATTAGTATTAGTTTTAATTTAATATTATTTTAAGATAGTTTTAAATTCGTAAAGTGTATAAAAGTATAGTGTACATTTTCAACTATGTCATTACCGAATTATTTTAAATATAAATGCGCTGTGCCACATTGTTCAAGTAAATATTTTTACCCAATTCCCGATCCAAATTTTAAGAATATAAAGTTAAATAATCAGTTTGATACACAACTAATAAGTTATGTGGCAGGTGCTTTGGTAAAAAAATTAAATTTAGATTGTAAAGAATGTAACTCAAATTTAAAAACTAATAGTTTGGAACCTCACCATACTTTTACGTACTTTAAAGAGAATGATAATAAAAGACGTCTGACTTACGTTACAAAAGAAGTTGTTAATTTTTTAGCTAGTGTACATAATGCAGTTCACCAAATTTTACCTGTATTTGGCCACATAAAATGTCTGATTCAAAAAATAATCATGTGTTTGTGTGAATTCATTAACTTTGATTGGTTTACTTGCCAAGAACATAAGTCAGACGTTTTTTTGAAACTTTTAAAAATCAGTGTTTCTTTAATAATCAGAAAATATTATAATGATCTTATATATTAGATCGAGGGACAATATATAAAATTTTATATAAAGTACTGCGGTAATGTTTTAAAGTTTTAGGTTCTTGCATGTACACAAAGGATTGGTGTCCTATTTCCAATACCTCATGACACAACACTAGGTACGTATTGAAGAACAATGCCAATGTATGGAAACTTCTTAAATATTACGTATTAAAATATCTTCATTTTGTAAGATGATCCATAATTTTAAGTTATCGAGTGCGTTGTGCAATCTCTTTTATTGATGGGTTCTACTTTTAATATTATTCGTGTATTGCTACTTAATATTAGTCTAAATTTTCGACCATATTATATATATTTATTTGAAATAACAATTGTACTTCTCTGTGATATTAGCGTAATTATTCTGATGTTTAAAACATATATGTTTATCTATTTATTATTATTATTTCCGTAAATCCTACCTGGTCGTGATACTAGATAATAAGGTGTACAAATAATATTCATATACTTTTTGTAATAAAAGTTTAAATTATACTTTTTTTGTGATTGTAAATAATAATTTGTAATAAAACTAATTCATTTTTTGTGATAACATTTTAAATTGTACCTACTGTTTTTCTAAGAATAGATAATTTTTTGTAATAATAATATTATTTCATATTTTTGTAATAGTGTTTTAGTGTTTTAAGTGTATATTGGTGTTGAAAGTTGTTTTTATTAAAAATTTGTTTATTATTTAGTTTTTATATTTATTTACCTAAATATTATAAGATAATATGCACTTTTAAGCCTATATTTTAATTTTTAATATTTTTGCACAACAGTAAAAATATTAAAAATCAAAATATGAGCTTTAAAAGTGTATTTCTATATGAAACAGAATTTATACCCTGTCCCGCCAATTTTTTGAATCGATGAGCTTCTTCCCCCAATTGTTGGCGCGCCACCGTCGCTCAAAACATGTGACCAATTTCATATAAGGTATCAGTACATCTCTTTATTATATATTATCTCTGGGGTCGATTCTCGAGTGTATGCGCCTGAAATAGTTATTATCCTAACAAGTGCGGAAAGTTATACTTTCCCGCACGCGAACTGCCGATGCCCGAACGACGCGAAGCGGAGTTCGGGCAAGCAGTTAAGTGCGGGAAAGTTAATTTCCGCAAGAGTTAGGATCAATATTTTTTCTACAAGCATAAAAAAGATACTTTATACATTTTTTAAATTTTATTTTAACTTCTAACAACGTAACAAAATTTGAAATTATTTATTATTAATATTAATATTAAAAGTACAATTTATAGCTTTTTGTAGGCTAATTGCCGAATTAAGTTGTTGCTCCACAGTTGGTCTACTGCTTTCACTGAAGGATATAGCTGGAGTCATGTTTAATTGGCACGCTTCCTGCGCTTCTGGTTGTGGTTCATTTAGTGTTAAAATTTTGTTGCATAGGTTCTTTTTCTTTATTTCGGAATCTTCTACGTATCCCTCCGCAACGGTGGTAGATTTCCAGCCGCCCAGTCTCTTAATATTTGTAATTTCTTCTCCAGAATACCAGAATCAGCCAAAAATGTCGCAGAAGAGCGTCTGAAGCTATGACCTGTATAGCACTGAGGATCCGGAAGCTTTAGGTAGGCCGCAATTTCAGAAGGCATTTTTCCAAATGAGTTGATTCCTACACATTGATTAGTGCATTTGCCTTGTTTAAATTGTACAAAAAAACGACGATGAGGTGTGTTTAAAGGTCTCAATGATGCATATTTTTTAATAAGCTTAAAATATCTACCGTTGTTTACTTCTTCCGAGATTACAAAAGCTCTGGATGTGTGATTTTTCGAATCAGTTATTTTTATTGTGATGTAGTTTTCTTTAACCTCGATGTTTTCTAAGGTTATATTTGTGAGTTCTACTCTTCTGCAAGCTCCTGCTAAACCGAAGATAGTGGCCACTTTAATTAATAAATAAACATCATCTGGAGCTTCGACCATAAATTTGGCAATATCTTCTTTATTGAAAACCTTGGCTTTTTTTGGGGAAAAGCCTACAGATTGTTTTTTTAAAAATGTAATTAATTTGTAGAAGTTGCCAATATCGAAATTTTCTCTTAGTTTCATAACAGCCTTTATCATTGAGAATCGGGACCAAAGAGTATTGGGTCTTATAACTTTACTTAGTTCTAAAAAATAAACCAGTAAAACTTCCTCTTTTTTTAGATTGTTGGTTCCCTTTTGACGAGCCCACTGAACAAAATGATCATACTGCCTTTCATACCTTTGTTTGGAAATCGCAGGAAGGAGTTCTAGGTTGGCCTCAGCAGCAGCCTCCAAAATACTGTGCGGAAGGTCTTCATCGCAATTATCCATTTAATTTTTTTGAATCAAAACTTTAAAAATCACCTGGATTACTATTCAGATACTTGAAAAGATGCAATTCTGACAATTAAATCTTTCATAGTGTCAATAAATACACGACTGCAGCTATAGCAACCCTACTTAAACAGGTGAATTTGTTGTTGCTTTGAATAAGGTTTACAGGGGTGATTTAATAAATTATGATTTTTTTAAAAACAAACATTTTAAAAATCCCTATTTTCATGTAAAATAATCTTAATTTTTTTTACTATTTGTATGTAGTCCAACAAGATAAAGATAATAATACAATAATTTGTCAAAAAAGTTATCGAACAACATCTCTAATTAATAAAAAAAAATGCGTGCGGGAAAAAATCTTTCCCGCACGCCGTGCGGGAAAAAGTATTTCCCGCACTCCGTGCGGGAAAGAGATATTTTCTGAATTAAAATGCGTGCGGGAAAGTGTTGTTTTACGCATGCTTGTAGAAAAAAGTATACTTTTTCTATCGTATGAAAAATAGCGCACAGAATTATTTTTTCGCATTCTCCAACAAAATACCAACGCATACGAAATTAAAAGTAATCGTCTTTAAGAGTCAATTTGGCAACATGGTACATTTACGCAAAACCATCGATGAGATTTCTGTTCTGTGGACTAAAGTAGGGTTATTTCAGATTTCAGTTACCTACCTGTGTTTAAAACCACAGCAAAACCTTTTATATATATTTGCTGCAAGTGCTTTGTTTAAATAAAATAATGGATTTTACAAATAAAAAAGCAAAAATAAGTGGGGAACAAAAAACACTATTGATAGATCTTGTAGAACAAAATGCAGAAATAAGAAATGGCAAGTTTTCCTCTGAATTCACATATAAAAGTTCCCAAAACTGTTGGAGAGAAATTGCCTTACAACTTAATGCAATGGGACCAGTAAAGAAAGACTGGAAACAGTGGCGAAAGGTATGTTATATTGATATTAAAAGAAATGAAAAATAATGTACAATTTTTAGAGTTGGCAAGATATAAAAACAAAAACAAAATGTAGGGGTTCTGAATTAAGGAGACATATGCAACAGACCGGGGGAGGAGAGCCACAAAAAGAATTGTCTCTAGTAGAAAAAAGGGTTCTCAACATAATAGGAAGCGTAGCAGTAAGTGGGCATCCTAACACCCCAACCTCAAATGTTTCTTTTGAACACAAAGAGGTTGAAACTGAAAATCTTGTTTTGGAACACAAAGAGGTTGAAACTGAAAATCTTGTTTTGGAACATAACTATTATCAACCTGAGGTTCCTGAAATGATTGTCGATAATGAGGTATACTTGGAAGAATCAAATCAAATCCTTCAGGCAAATGTGGAAAAAGTTTCAACATCTTTATCTAATAGGGACAATATGGATTATTTACAAGACATGAACTTTAACGAAGAAAATAAAATTACACCCGAACCAAAAGGAAATAACAAAAAAACTAATAAAAAAAGACTTTTTAAAACAAGAAGACTGGAAAACAGTTTAAATACTTCGCAGAAGCTAGTAGAGCAAACAGAAGCTAAATTAAAATTTAAAAAATTGTATTACGAAAAAAAATTGATATTAATGGAAGAGTCGAATGAAGTACAAAGAAATATTGCAGGAGCTCTAAATAAAATAGCTGAAGCATTATTTTAATTGGATTTAGTTTTGCAAGTTTATTTTTTCTTCTATTCATTAATACTTTCACTTAGCTTTAGGATCATTTGTTTGTTATTAGTTAACCTTTTTTTATTTTATTGTTTGTTATATTTAAATCGATTTATTTGAACTTATTTTTTGATTAAGAGTTTATTTTTCTCCAGTATGTAACAATAGCATATTTGTGATACTATTTATGTGTTATTCTTAGGATTATTACATTTGTTTTCTTAGTTCATTGGTTTTATTTAAATTAATACTATTTTTAAGTTTGTTGAATATTTATTATAAAAATAAAAAATTTAAATCATAGAAAATTATTACTTTTTTATAATTAACTAAAATAATTCCTTATTATTTGATCTCTAACTCTTCTTCCAGCAACAAGTTCAAGGTTTCCACGATTTTGAGCCAAATGTTCTTCATTATTTGGAAGTGGTGCTAATATACCAAAATCCCAGTCATTTATGTTTTCATTGTGTTCTGGTGGAGGAAGGTTATTTATTAAACAAAAGTTATGTAACATTACACAACAATTAATTATTTTTGATGCTCTTTCCGGATGGTAATGTAATACACGATGTTTCAGCAAACATCGAAATCTAGACTTGAGAAGTCCATTGCATCTTTCAATTGTACTTCTGGCACTTCTTTGGCAATTATTATATCTTTCTTGAGGACTGTTTGGCTCAATAATTCCACTTAAAGGAGTTAGTAGCCATGGTCTACAAGCATAACCAGAATCACCTTAAAGGATATAATAGGTATAATTACACTTTCTAGTTTATTGCTAATTACTTACCTAATAAAATTAATGAACTATGCCCATTTCTGTGTAACCTTTGCAATAAGTTATTGACTTCACAATTATTCCAAATAAAAGCATCATTTGTATTTCCTGGGTATTGGGCACATACATTTAATACTTTTAGGTCTGCATCACATATCTGAATAAAAGTACAAAAAACTAGAGTTATAAAATTTTATCAAATATTTTTACAGTTTATTATAATGTAGGTATTTACCAGTTGTACATTAATTGAATGGTATCCTTTCCTGTTTACATATGCTGCCTCAGGATATAAGGGATCTTCAATTTTTGGAGCTATGATAGCCACATGTGTACAATCAATGGCTCCAATCACACCAGGAAAACCATACTTGTTAAAAAAACTATAAATAAAGAAATACACATGTTATAATATTACCTACAAATTTTTAAAAATAAAATTACCCCATCTGAATTCTCATCATTTCTTCCATAGTGTTTGGAAAATTAACAAAATTTCTGAACACATTTGGTGTGTTCATAGCATCAGATACTTCTTTAATGGCTCTACTTACAGATGACTGAGAAACAGCTAAATTTACATTTTTTCCACAGCTATACTGGTAGCTGCCATAAGCGAAAAAATGTAAAGCAATTAGTACCTGATAATTAAATAGGTATTAAAGATGTTATCTTTTCACGAGTGTTTAACTAACACTTACCTTTGTTTTTACGCTTAAAGCACTTTTTCTTGTATCTGTAGGTATGAGGGGTTCTAATATTGTTATAATTTCTTCTACCATATCTTTACTAAGCCGATATTCCCTAATAAATTGCTTATTAGATAATTTTAGAAATGGATCATCTCGAACATGAAATACCCGACTGGGTTCGTTTTCCAATATTTCAGCCTCCTCTAAATCCATAAGGACTAATAAATTTAAATATTCATCAAAATTGGCCATTTTATATAACATCGATTTTATGGTTAAGCACTAGGTCACTTATAACTATAATATCCACACAAAACAACAAAAATATTTTGTTTTGTGAACATATCGTATACTTTTAACAGAAAACTAGTGGTTTTAGACCAAACGTTGCAAAGTATTCGATACAAAACGTATACAATTATAACTACATGGTTCAAGAATTCAACATTATTAAAAGTATACGATTCTATATCAATATCGTATACAAAATCCCAGCGCATACACTGGAGAATCGACCCCCTCTGGCTTTCACTTGTGTGCGTTCCTATGGCTCACGTGCTCTATATCTTATATCTCTATGCTTACGACAGCTGTCGTATAGTGTTCCATTTATAGTAATTTAAAGTGTGTTGTGTGTACCAAAGTCTTATTTGACAAGGCCTTTAACGTTCATTTTAAAAATAAAAATCAAATAACTTTTTTTTCTCATGATTTCGATTAGATTTGTTTAAATTATCATCTTAGAAATGGTTTAACAATTTATTAGTGAAAGCGATACCAAAAAATCATAAAGAAGAAAAAAGTTGATATGGCAACAATGGTGCGAAGTGGGTGAATTAGCATTTCGTCTCTGCAGTTTGTCAAGGCTTATCAAGTGACATTTCAATAAACGAAGAAAAAAAAGAAATTTTTAAAATATGGCTCCTGTTTCCTGCAGTTGGTTTATGGAGGTTGGTTGTATAGTGTTCCATTTATAAGTAATTTAAAGTGTGTGTACCAAAGTTTCAAGCTCTAGATTAAAGTGAAAGTGGATAAAGTGATCGAGTAGTGAATTTGTTTATACAGTTTGACATTTACTTCAGTTCTCACACTGTTTCTTACAACCAGAATCTTAACAGAAAAATGGATGGTTAAAAAGAAGCGCCAGATGCATTAATGAATAATAGAATGGAAAGTGATCCTAAAGAATTGTCATCTAATATTAAAACCGAAGAAATTAAAATTGAAGAATGTAAAATCGAATTCGAGAACTTTCATCAAATTGACTTTAATATCATGAAAAGGGAGAGTTGTGTAGAAAAAGTTTCTCCAACTAAAAGTGATGTTGTATTAATAAGCAAAGATAATATAAAAGCTGAAAGTGTTAATGCAAATGAGGGTATTCATGAAAGAAAATATGATATCAATATTAAGACAGAAATTGTACAGAGTACATTTGATTTCCCTGTTTGTACAAATCCTATCCATGATGTTAAAAATCGACAAACAGTTCAAACAATCAAATTGTATTCAAGGAAAAAATGTAAGTATTTTTTAATTTTTATATATTTTAATTTTCCTCACGCAGATAATTTAAACTATTATAAAATCTTAATAAATATTTCTAAACTCTTTACATAAACTTTGAGTTTGTAACAAGCGATATTTAAGATACGTAAACAGATGGGTTCAAATATTTTTGTAAATTTTGAAAGAAAATACAATTTAGAGAAATTTGATGATCACGAAATTTCACCAATATTTGACTTTATTGTATATAGTTCACGGTAGTTGGTGCAATTTAAACTACATACTTTTTAAATTTAAAGAAATTGTAATGCTATTTCCTTATACTTAGTCCAATGAAAATAGTACATTATTGTTTTACGAGCAAAGAAAGGAGTTATTCCTTGCGAGTCAAACACTTTACTTTTTCTACGGTTATACCACATAATAATACAATAATTAAAAAATTAATCAAATACAAACCAAAACATAACGATATAAGTTATATTATTTAAGTAAAATTAACTATTATTTACAATATTTACAGTTATCATACCTTAAATTTATTTGTTAATTCAGAGAAATAAGCTAAAAGCACAGTTTCTGAAACGGAATTTGTTGCCTTTTTCTTTTGCCTGGTCACGAAACTTTCATATGCATTCTGGTACTAATGTTTTGAAATTTCGGGAATCAAATTCTGACAAGCTTCGTTTGCTGCTTCTCTTATTTCAGGAGGAGTTAATTCTAATTCATTTTCATCACTACTTAACATTTTTACTTAAATAACAATCTAATTTAAATAATGTATTAAAAACTATCTGTTGTACCTGTCACTACTTTATTACTGTCAACCTGTACTGTTATTCAAATATATGAATACATGATTGTCACAGTATACTTGATTAAGTTAAAACAATAAAGAAATGAACACTTTGTGTTATCAGATAAAGAAATAAGATATTCCTTTATTTGATATAACAACGTACCCCATTTCTTTAGAGATTACTGTCAAAAAATGATACATTTGTATAATAACCGTAGAAAATAGTATATTGTTTTACGAGAAATGAGTTATTCCTTGCGAGTCAAACACTATACTTTTTCTACGGTTATACCACAAAATAATACAATAATTCAATAATAAATGAAATACAAAACAAAACATACCGATATAGGTTATATTATTTAAGTAAAATTAACTATTATTTACAGTATTTACAGCTATCATACCTTAAATTTATTTGTTAATTCAGAAAAATAAGCTAAAAGCACAGTTTCTGACACGGAATTTGTTGCCTTTTTCTTTTGCCAGGTCACGAAACTATCATATGCATTCTGGTATGTTTTGAAATTTCGGGAATCAAATTCTGACAAGCTTCGTTTGCCGCTTCTCTTATTTCAGTAGTAGTTAATTCTAATCCATTTTCATCACTACTTAACATTTTTACATAAATATCAATCTAATTTAAATAATGTATTAAAAACTATCTGTTGTACCTGTCACTACTTTATTACTGTCAACCTGAACTGTTATTCAAATATATGAATACATACATGATTGTCACAGTATACTTGATTAAGTTAAAACAATAAAGAAATGATCACTTTGTGTTATCAGATAAAGAAATGAGATATTTCTTTATTAGATATAACAACGTACCCTATTTCTTTAGAGATAACTGTCAAAAAATGATACATTTGTATAATAACCGTAGAAAATAGTATATTGTTTTACGAGCAAGGAATGGTACTCATTTCCCACGAGCACGATGTTTGCTGCATGAGCCGCAGGCGAATACTGCAAATCGTACGAGTGGGAAATGAGTTATTCCTTACGAGTCAAACACTATACTTTTTGAATGAATGAATGAATGAATCTGAATGAATGAATCTTTATTTATTTAGCTACATAAGCTAGTAACAAAACATTTACTTTTATATTAATTAAAATTTAGGTTTTACAGTTACTCTAGAGTCTAGAGTTTAAAAGATAATTGAAAACATGTACTTTAAATTTATCAATAGACTCAATGTCTTTTATGTTTTGCGGCAAAGCATTAAAAATTCGAACACCTTCGTTTAATAGACTTCCCATTAAAAAAGATTTGTTTGTAAAATTAATATTAAACTGGTCCTTAGATCTTAATTCCCGATTATGTATTTCCTGACGAGTAACTAAAAGTTTTGTCAAATATTTAGGAACTTTATCATGACACATTTTATATATTAAAAGAATGTTTGCCTTTTTAATGCTTTCCTCTACTGTCAACCAATTTAATTTTTGTAGCATTGAGTCTATCGGTGTATAAATATTACATCCTAAAATTATGCACATACATCTATTCTGCAAAATTTGTAGTCTTTGTATTTGTTGTTCAGGACAAGAAAGCAAAAGTGAAATACAGTACTCAAAATGAGGTCTCAATATACAATTATAAACTAAAATTTTTGCCCACTGTGACAAAACTTGTGATACCCTATAGAAAAATCCTATTTTTTTCCCTAACTTTTTACATAAATAGTCAGCAAAGTTTGAAAATTTTAATTGAGGATCAATTAATACTCCTAAGTATTTTATTTCATTAATAAATTCAATCTCCTCGCCATTAATACAAATTTTACAATTACTTGAATAATATCTTAAACAATTTACTTTTGATCCCAATACCATACATTTAGTTTTTGCTGTGTTTAACTTTAATTTATTTATACATAGCCAATCAAATAGTATGTTTAGTTCATCATTTAAAATGCAAGTCAATGTTTTAGGGTCGCTGCCACATATTGATATCACTGTGTCATCAGCAAATAAATTGACAAGAGAGTTTTTTAAATCTTTTTGTAGATCATTTATATAAATTATGAATAGCAGCGGACCTAGAACACTACCCTGGGGTACACCAAAAGCATTTAATAATTTAGAAGATGTTACTCCATCTATTCTAGTTTTTTGATATCTGTCACTTAGATAGTCTTTTAACAAAGATAAAGCCTTAGAACCTACACCAAAAGAAGCTAATTTCTGCAATAGTCTATCTCTATTTATTGTTTCAAATGCACGTTTTAAATCCACAAAAACACTTATCACAACTTTACCAACATTTATTTCTTCTCTCCACTTTGCACACACAAGCTGAACCGCACTTTCACAAGAATGCTTCTCACGAAAACCAGATTGACCTTCATACAATAACCGATTTTCTTCGAAGAAGCTCTTCAACTGGTCCCTTATGACTATTTCGACAATTTTATCTACTACTGGCAATAAATTTATCGGCCTGCAATCCTCTGGACGCGTCGGAGATGGTACCTTAGCAATAGGGATAACGATACTTGTCTTTAACTCTATTGGAAAACGGCCTTTATCAAGAATTAAATTTATCAAATTTAACAGTGGATACCCAAAAACACAAAATAGATCTTTTAACAATTTTACAATGACACATTCATCACTTGTACTTTTATTTTTTAACGAAAATACAATTTTCTTAAGTGTGAAGTTTACTTTCTGAAAGTTTGATAGCTTTTTTGAATTTTCCTTGATCTGCAATTCATTTGTAAGATTTTGTTGTCTAATTTCGATGCTATTTGCTATTTTTGTGATGCTGTCAATATAAAATTTATTAAAATTTTCTGAAGCATTACCAGTGTATTTCTCAAACAAAATTTTATTGCTGTTCACTTTCTCCTTTTTCTGACCTAGAATTTCCTTGATCGTCTGCCACATCTTTTTGTTATCATTTTTTGATTTATCAATTTTTTCCTCCATATATTTTCTTTTTTCTTGCCTTATTACCGTGGTTACTTTATTTCTCTTTCTTTTATATTCATTCCAGTTTTGATGTAATTGTGTTTGTTTAAATTTCTTATAACTTTGATCGCGTTCTTTTTGAGTTTGTCTAACGCGATTATTTATCCATGGTTTCTTCTGAATCTTAACCTTTTTTAATGGGCATATTTTATCGACAGATTTTCCTACATTATCGCAGAAATTTCTATAAACTACGTCCACATCAGTGGAATTTGTTTCCCATTTTGCTCCAATGAGTTCCATCCTTATTTTATCTAAGTTTTCTTCATTAAGAAATCGTTTTTCCATAAAGATGTTTCTCTTATCTATGGGGAAGTTTATTTCTATACCAATCATCTCGTGATCAGAGAATTGTGGAAAATTTCTAGGCAGTTCGTTTATACAATAATTATTAGTGACTATCCAGTCTATAAGTGTAGCAGATGTATTTGTTATCCGCGTTGGTTTCGTTATTATTTGTTTAAATCCTTGATCTTTAATTTTGTTTTTGAATTTGCATGTTGTTCCATTGTCACTCTTATAATCAACATTAAAGTCACCCATTATTACAGTGTCGTATTTATTCACAATATCTATATTCAACATTTCATCAAAAAATGACAGGAATTCCTCTACATTGCCACTAGGGGATCTATATATGGATCCCACTATTAAGGTAACTTTTTCATAACTTAATTTTATAAGTATACACCAATAATTTAAAGAGACAGAAACTTTTTTTAAAATTTGGTACCTTACGCTTTCCCTTAAGTAAATTATGCAACCGCCAGTATGTCTACTATCTGAATTTACTCCTAAACAGTTGTAACCCTCAATTTGGATCTCACTGTCATCTATATCTTCCGTAATATGGGTTTCGGTTACACTGACCAATAAGGGACTATTTTCATTTATATACACTCGGAGCTCATCAAGGTGTGACGTTAAACCTTCAATGTTGACATAAATTACTTTACATTTTGTATCTAATGTTATTTCCTGTGATGGCTATATATATTGTATCCTGGACTTTGTATACTCCACTGCTCTCTTATACGCGACACATTCTTTATCAAACACAGAGTGATTATATTCTATTCCCTCAATTTTTAAGACTTCATGTGCATATGTACAATTTGTGCATTGTTTAAGAACTTCATTACATTCGTAACTTCTATGGTCACCATTACATTCCGGACACACAACTCTGGAAGACCTACAGTTTTCAGCCTTGTGGTTGAATCGCCAACATTTAAAGCAACGTCGAACTCCTATGTGTTCATACACCTGGTAACTTCTCCAACCTTCAAATATACGGCCCTTTTTAATTGCGATATTAAATATTTTGGGTGTTACTTTCATAATTACATTTATATGGTTTTTATTTCTTGGTTTGTATTTTTTTACAATTTTAACATCATCAATAATTTCTTGCATCTCGGAAAAATTTTGACGTTTTATATCTGCAATAAATTTATTTTCGGCATCGATAACACCTTTTTTTACACCAACAATTAATATTCTGGGTTTCAAAATTGCAGGTACTTCAATGTTATATTTATTTTTAATTTTTTGTAAAGATTCATCGTTATCGCACTTTATCAAAACATTACCTTGACCAACAGGTTTAATTGTTTTAACTGCTACGGCAATCTCAGCTGGTTTAATTTTTTCTTCTATTTCATTTCTTGTTGTTGAACTATCTTGTTTTTTCTTCGGTTTTATTATTAATGGAATTTCATATTGTTTTACCTTATCAGCGTATGACATTTTACAATTTTCAATACTTTGAGTGTTTTTAACAGATTCCATTGCATACTTGGCATCTTCTAATAATTTTGTAGTTTTTTCTTCCATATTTTTTATCTGCTGACTGATATTTATTTTTTCCTCTAGACTCACTATACACGTATCACAAAACCAACATATATTTTCGCAATCATTAATTGCTTTTAGGGTGTTATCTTTTAATTTTAGACACTGGGAATGATATTTATCTACACACATTTTACAAGTAACCATTTTTGAATTTACTATAAAATTGTCTCCACAGTAGACACAAACTTCCGATGTGCTCGCCATGGCGACCGAGTGTCAACTTATTATCAATAATAAAAAATAGCAGTAATAAAATAAAATATAGTAAAACATCAATAATTGTTAAACAGACATGTAAGCAGAAACAGAAACCAAAATATACGGTTATACCACATAATAATACAATAATTCAAAAATAAATCAAATACAAAACATAACGATATAAGTTATATTATTTAAGTAAAATTAACTATTATTTACAATATTTACAGTTATCATACCTTAAATTTATTTGTTAATTCAGAAAAATAAGCTAAAAGCACAGTTTCTGAAAAGGAATTTGTTACCTTTTTCTTTTGCCTGGTCACGAAACTTTCATATGCATTCTGGTACTTATGTTTTGAAATTTCCGGAATCAAATTTTGATAAGCTTCGTTTGCCGCTTCTCTTATTTCAGGAGGAGTGAATTCTAATTCATTTTCATCACTACTTAACATTTTTACTTAAATAACAATCTAATTTAAATAATGTATTAAAAACTATCCGTTGTACCTGTCACTACTTTATTACTGTCAACCTGTACTGTAATGTTAGTCAAATATATGAATACATGGTTGTCACAGTATACTTGATTAAGTTAAAACAATAGAAAATAAACACTTTGTGTAATAGACCGTATTGGCGATGCAAAGATTCTAACTAGCGCCTCTAGTGTCAAAATTGTGAAGCTGTCTAAGAACGACACTTTGACAAATTTGACAGTTTTCGATACACTTGTCTCCGTTAGATTAGGTTTTTTTAAGTAATCGTGATCCATCTGATCAACAAACGTATATAAAATTCCAACGGAGACCATAACCTTAAAGCAAAGTGTCGTTCTTAGACAGCTTCTAAATTTCACCGCTAGAGGCGCGCAGATAATCTTTGCATCGCCAATAGAATTCGCACATATATTCTAGTCGAATCTTCAAAGGGAATACGGTCAAGGATCGTTCAATTTTTTATACCATGGACTGACGGTCTATTATCAGATAAAGAAATGAGATATTTCTTTATTTGATATAACAACGTACGCCATTTCTTTAGAGATTACTGTCAAAAAATGATACATTTGTTTAATAACCGTAGAAAAAGGTATTAAATCTTCAAAAAGTAGATATCGGACAAATTTAAAAAAGTGTTTATTTAATACAAAAAAGGTATCTAAGTTTAAATTAATATACAAAAAAGTTAAATAATTGACGTCTGCTAAGAAAGAATTTTACGAAAACGGGGGATATAAATTTGTATCGGAAGTCCTATTTTTTTGAAGTTACGGACTAGAAAATTAAAATGTGTGCTTTTTAGAGGTTGTGGAGGTGTACTTATATTGTATTTTTAGAAATCAACCCCATTTATAAGCGTTGAACGGGAGTAGGAAATAACTATGCTACTTTATCAGCGGAAGAATGACTGATTTCCACGGAAAACCCTAATTTAAGCATTTACAATTCTATTTTGTTGTGATAATTTTATACTTAAGAAAAAAATAACATTATCACATATATTTCCCACCGGAGCTAAAAGTGGAGTCATTGCCTCTTTTCGATTTTTTCTTAAATATACAATTATCAAAATAATAACTATTAAATTTTTTTGAATGGTACCATTTAATAAAATAGCATTGTGATAAGCATTTCCATTGACTGGAATATAAAAATAATTTGCATTAAACAACGCAAAAGTAAGAGGGCGCTGGTGTTCCATTTGTACCAAAATGGCGACCAATAAGGACGTAGTTTGAAATAAAATAAATAATTTTTAATTATTTCATTATTAATTTATTTACACAATGAAAAAAATAGTTCTATCTTTCAGATATAAATAATAAAAACCAATTTAATAATTCACGATTATTTAATTGTCTATATTCATACCGGTACAAAAGGAAAACTAGCGACGCTAGTGGTGAAAAAAGTAAACCTAATATGTACGATACTGTGGACAGATTTTGGCAATTCCCCCGGTCGAGTGCGTACTCCTTGTCTAGTCTCCATGGGGAATACGGTCAAGGATCGTTCAATTTTTTATACCATGGACTGACGGTCTATTATCAGATAAAGAAATGAGATATTTCTTTATTTGATATAACAACGTACGCCATTTCTTTAGAGATTACTGTCAAAAAATGATACATTTGTATAATAACCGTAGAAAAAGGTATTAAATCTTCAAAAAGTAGATATCGGACAAATTTAAAAAAGTGTTTATTTAATACAAAAAAGGTATCTAAGTTTAAATTAATATACAAAAAAGTTAAATAATTGACGTCTGCTAAGAAAGAATTTTACGAAAACGGGGAATATAAATTTGTATCAGAAGTCCTATTTTTTTGAAGTTACGGACTAGAAAATTAAAATGTGTGCTTTTTAGAGGTTGTGGAGGTGTACTTATATTGTATTTTTAGAAATCAACCCCATTTATAAGCGTTGAACGGGAGTAGGAAATAACTATGCTACTTTATCAGCGGAAGAATGACTGATTTCCACGGAAAACCCTAATTTAAGCATTTACAATGCTATTTTGTTGTGATAATTTTATACTTAAGAAAAAAATAACATTATCACATATATTTCCCACCGAAACTAAAAGTGGAGTCATTGCCTCTTTTCGATTTTTTCTTAAATATACAATTATCAAAATAATAACTATTAAATTTTTTTGAATGGTACCATTTAATAAAATAGCATTGTGATAAGCATTTCCATTGACTGGAATATAAAAATAATTTGCATTAAACAACGCAAAAGTAAGTTTGTATATTTGTTTGATGTCCTTTTTTCACGTCGAAACGAAGCAAACTTTTGGCATAATTTTTGTATCGGGATAGTTAAAAGCATGGAGACTAGACAAGGAGTACGAACTCCATGTATGCAAATAGGGCTACCAAAATAAGAGGGCGCTGGTGTTCCATTTGTACCAAAATGGCGACCAATAAGGACGTAGTTCGAAATAAAATAAATAATTTTTAATTATTTCATTATTAATTTATTTACACAATGAAAAAAATAGTTCGATCTTTCAGATATAAATAATAAAAACCAATTTAATAATTCACGATTATTTAATTGTCTATATTCATACCGGTACAAAAGGAAAACTAGCGACGCTAGTGGTGAAAAAAGTGAACCTAATATGTACGATACTGTGGACAGATTTTGGCAATTCCCCCGGTCGAGTGCGTACTCCTTGTCTAGGCTCCATGGTTAAAAGCTTGAAGAGTGACATATGTTACTTTTTACGGCGGGAAAATATCCCTTTCTCTATCATTAATTGTTTTTTCTGTAAAAAATATTGATGTTTTACATATTTTTTTTTCTACTATTTATTTTTAGCATTATTACCATTGATATGAGATTATATATTTCAGGTTTTCTACCAGCGCCAAAAAAGTATCAACCTCACTTTGGGAAATTTTATGGAACATGTTCCTCTTGTGGACAATTTTTCTGTGATAAACTGCTATTTTTAAACCATTTTCATATATACCACTTTTTAGTTAATTCCAAAAAATCTGTTAACTTAAGAAGGAATAATTCTGATAAAAAACATATTGGACAAATGTTCTTTAAATGCGAAATTTGTACAAAATGTTTCACCCAATCCATTGATTTAAAAAGGCATATTAGAATTCACACTAACAAGAAACCTTTTGAATGTAAAATTTGTTCAAAATGTTTCACACAATCCAGTAACTTCAAAACTCATGTTAGAACTCACACTGATGAAAAACCTTTTAGGTGTGAAATTTGTTCAAAATGTTATGTAAAAAAATGTAAGTTAACACAGCATATTGTTAGAGATCACATTGGTGAAAAACCTTTTAAATGTAAAATTTGTCCGAAAGGTTTTCAACATGCTAGTCATTTAAAAAGGCATATCAGAACTCACACTGGCGAGAAACCTTTTAAATGTAAATTTTGTTCAAGATGTTTTATAGAAGCCAATAAATTAAAAGTGCATATTAGAAGTCACACAGGTGAAAAACCTTTTAGATGTGAATTTTGTTCAAAATGTTATGTACAAAAAAGTAACTTAAAACAGCATATTGTTAGAAATCACATTGGTGAAAAGTCATTGAAATGTGAAATTTGTTCAAAATGTTTCTCACAACAAAGTGATTTAAATCAACACATTAGAACTCATACTGGTGAAAAACCTTTTAAATGTAAAATTTGTCCGAAAGGTTTTCAAAGGGCCAATGATTTAAAAATGCATATCAAAACTCACACTGGCGAGAAACCTTTTAAATGTAAAATTTGTTCAAGATGTTTCACAGTACAAAGTAATTTAAAAAGTCATATTAGAATTCATACTGGCGAGAAACCATTTAAATGTGAAATTTGTTTAAAATGTTTTATAGAATCCAGTAAATTAAAAAGGCATATGGTAATTCACAATAACGAGAAACCTTTTAAATGTAAAATTTGTTCAAAATGTTTCAAATCCCAAAGTTATTTAAAAGAGCATATTAGTATTCATACTGACGAAAAACCTTTTAAGTGTGAAATTTGTTTAAAATGTTTCAAAAACCAAAGATATTTTAAACATCATACTAGACTTCACACTGGTGAGAAATAAAACTTTCAAATGTGAATTTTGTTCAAAATGTTTCACACATTCCAATACTTTAAAAATTCATGTTCAATCTCACGAAAGACCTTTTAAATGTGAAATTTGTTCAAAATAAACACATGGAAAAAAGTTACGGATATTCATAATATATACTACATTTTTATTTAATTAAAAAACGTATCATTATTGTACGCCACTGTATCATTTCATACCGAATGTGACAATAATTATATTACTTTTTGTCTTAAAATCAGCCGAGGTCTTTATCGGCCAACATTTTTAAAGTTTTTGTGGTTTAGTTTTTCTGCTTTTAAAACTTATTTATTACACTTTTGTAACATTAGGTAATTCAGCGTTTTAGTAAATTATAACATGGAGCGTGTGCACTTGTCTGTCGCAAATGCAAATGCTATTGGTATGTTGCAGAGTGGTATGAGACAAACCGAAGTGGCAAATGCATTAGGTGAGTCGCAAAGTGTGATCAGTAGGTTAAATCGTAGATTTCAAGAAACTACACATGTTTTTGAAAGGCCTCAAACTGGTAGACCAAGATCTACTACGGAAATCTAAGACCGTTTTATAACATTATAGCACGAAGAAATGTAACCAGACCAGCCTCAGCGATAGCTAATGACTTACGAAGAGCTAGTGGTGTCCGAATTACTTACAGAACTGTTATAACCGCTTACATAGTGTAAACCTGAGATCAAGAAGATCATGGCGCGGTATTCCACTTAGAGTTCAAGACCGGCAAAATCGCTTAGTTTGGTGTAGTGAAAGAATAGGATGGGATGCTGAATGGAACAGTATTATGTTTACAGACGAGTCAAGAGTATGCCTTCATAGCAATTCAAGACGAGTTAGGGTTTGGAGAGAGCCTAGGGGACGAGTTTTCTCCGGTCGGTTTCAAGAAGTTTATCCTTAAAGCCGTTTTAGACTATCCAATTTCTTGTACAAGAAATATTGTATGCTCATGTTTGAATTGTGTTTTAGACTATACAATTTCCTGTGCAAGATAAATGTTTTAGGATTCGGCGCAATAGACATAATATTTTCTTCTCCGTCTTCTTCTGTTTGTGGCCTCAGCTACCTAGGCTATTCGGCCTATATTTAATTTTGATTGGATCTTGTTGGCAGAAGTTCGGTTTTATTAAATGTTTTGATTATTTTTCATATAAAAGCAATTCAAATGATTAAGCAAGCAGCTGTTGTCAGTGCGATTGCGGGTATATACGTGTTAAGCAGAGTTTTAAAGCGCCGTATAGAAATGTCATGTGAGCGCGCAATTCTTGGATGCAATATTGTGTAGAAAATAGAGCATGTTCTATTTTCTTGTACAAGAAATTGGTTAGTCTAAAACGGCTTTTATGGAGGAGGTGGTATAATGATTTGGACAGGAACTTTTTTGGGAGGTCGCATTGAGCTGTATTTATGTGATGTAGCCCAGGATGTAGGGGAAATAGTAGTCTTTAATTCAGGAATTTTTGTAACCAGGCCTACATTATAAAGGGAAACAAGAACAATCCCCCAGTTCATTCAACAGAAAATCTTTGGTTTTTATTTATTTATGACCATTCATAGGTGAAAAATACGTATTTTTTGTGTTTTTTTTAATTTTTTACCTAAAGTAAGTATTGTTATAAGGATCTTTTGTATAAACTATAAAAGTATATTAAAGGATCTTTAGTTTGAGCCGTAATGCGTTTAATTAAATCTAATTGTTATTGCAATAATAATTAATAGAGGGTTAATTTTAATCTTATTTTCTTCCTTAAGCCTTTAACTTTCATATTGTGTTGGAAAGTTATGAAAAAATTATTTTTAATCCGTTAAAAACAGTTAATTATGAAGATGTAAAATTGCAGTTATAAACAATTAGAGCTGCAGCGCCCCCCACTTATCCTACAATTTTTTAATTTGCAGATTATTGTAGACGAAGACGAAGATTTAAACAAAAAAAAAAATTTTTAAGACCAATGGGAGCCGAGTTAGCATAATTTTTTTAAAAAATTACAGCGTCTTTATTTATAACAATTAAGAAATTAATCTGGTGGTTTTTGTTTATCAAAGACCTATAGTTTTAATTAATTATAGTAATTTACAATTAAAAGCGTTTTTTGTAATCAAAAATGACAAATAAAGTTGACCTCTTTTCAAGTGACGGCACAGATATAGTGGCGGGATTTCTTTGCGCGATGCAAAGAAAACTGAATTCGCAACTTCGAATTGGAGACGCTCGGAAAAATTTGTTATATCTCGGTGAAAAATGATGAACCGATTTCGATGATTATTTTTTTTATCTGGGGTAGCTCGTGGAAATAATAACATCTGAAATACTTTCACTCTTCAAAAACTACCCCCAACCCCTCTAATTATTTTTTTTAATAACTTTTTTTTCGTTTTTTTCTTTTACAATATTATTTAACATAATATATGTACTACTCAATTGTTATTGATCTCCATTGCTAAAAAACTAAAAATTCCAATATTGTAATATATACGTCTCTTTTTTTCTTTCTTCTTTTTATACTTTGTTTATTACTACCACTATTATTTGAACGTCATTTTAAACCTTTTGTTTTAAATTACATATTTTATTTTACATAATTATACATATTTTTTAAATAAACGATATGTTTTTTATACTTATTCTGCTCCGCTGTGTAATAGTTATCAGTATAAAATTATTTTTTATGTATAGTTTGAATATATAAAATGTCTATTTAAAAAATCTATTTTATAATGAAAAAAATAATTTTAAATCTTGTGGTCAAACAAGTGTAATTTTATTTGAAATTAATCAATTGCTTTAATAAATTTACAAATAAGAATCGTATAAATTATAAGTAGATCCTAAATTGCAAATTAATAAGAAAAAAAATAGTAAAAAACAATAATATAAGCAGTAAAATACTTGTAATTTATTTATTTGGTAATAAAATCAGGTTCAATATTTATAAAATCAGAACAATATTTTGGTTTTTTTTATTTTTATTTAGTCGGTTGTAGGTGTACACTTTCCTCGGAAACATTTATTAATTCTCATCCATCTCACTCTCACTTCCCTTTTCTTTATCATCTTCTTCAAATTCAATTGTTAGGCAATTTTCACAACTCTGTCCATTACAATTTTCGCACATTTTTGTAAATTATAATCCTCGCTTGCGGCAATTTTCAACATATTAATTAATTTTTTTTATTGGCAAAAAATTCCCCAAATAATAGAAGAAAAGTTACTTTCTTCTTATTCAATTGCTTTTAAAATATTGTTAAACAGTACTAAAATTTTAAAAATAAATTAAAACATAACACAAAAATATTGATTAATTTCAAATACTGAAATTTACCATTTTAAATCCTAAAGCTAAAAATTACCAAAATAAAAAATACCTAAATGAATATGTATTTCAATATTTCAAATATATTTTTCCATACTTTAAAATAACAACCCTAACACACCTAATAAAAAGTAAATAGTTATTATCCTAACAAGTGCGGAAAGTTATACTTTCCCGCACGCGAACTGCCGATGCCCGAACGACGCGAAGCGGAGTTCGGGCAAGCAGTTAAGTGCGGGAAAGTTAATTTCCGCAAGAGTTGGGATCAATATTTTTTCTACAAGCAAAATCACCTCGAAAATTATTTAGATATTTGAAAAGATGCGATTGTGACAATTAAATCTTTCATAGTGTCAATAAATACACGACTGTAGCTATAGCAACCCTACTTAAACAGGTGAGTTTGTTGTTGCTTTGAGTAAGGTTTACAGGGGTGATTTATTAAATTGATTTTTTTAAAAATTTTTAAAAACAAACATTTTAAAAATCCCTATTTTAATGTAAAATAATCTTAAGTTTTTTTACTATTTGTATGTAGTCCAACAAGATAAAAATAATAATACAATAATTTGTCAAAAAGGTTATCGGAAAACATCTCTAATTAATTAAAAAAAAATGCGTGCGGGAAAAAACCTTACCCGCACTCCGTGCAGGAAAAAATCTTACCCGCACTCCGTGCAGGAAAGAGATATTTTCTGATTTAAAATGCGTGCGGGAAAGTGTTGTTTTACGCATGCTTGTAGAAAAAAATTATATATTACCTCAAAAAGTCACTAAACACACTCAAATTAAAAAATGTAAATGTCAGTAAATTCAAATAAAAAAAAACAAAAAAGAAAGCACGTCTTAGTGCGAACAGCAGATAAAACCAAGTACTTAAAATTATAAAACAATTCGGTATGATCATCCCCTTTTTTATTGGTCAAAGGATAGATGTAATATTAATAGAGTGAGCAGTTTATCACCTAAAGGGACGGGGTCATATTTTTTAGCGTGTTTTCTCTTCCTCTGTATATTTATGTGAAGGTGGTATAATAAGCTAGAGAGAGATAAAAGATTTTTAATAAATGATCTTGTTAAAATTTTAAACTGTCGATTTACTCAGAATATTTAAATAAAAAAAAGTTGTTTGCGTTTAAAATAAATTAAACGCGGGTGATTTAAACCTTACTTACAAAATATTGTATTAAGTATTTATAAGGTCTTATAAAAATAAAAATATTTTAAACTTTTTTATTATATTTATAAATAAAGAGACGTAAATACTAAAATAATAATAATCTACATATTACAATATTTAGTTTTTTAACAATGGGGATCTTTTATAAGGAACGTTCTCAATAATAATTGGGTGGTATATTATGTTAAATAATATTGTAAAAGTAAAAAAACGAAAAAAAAAATAAAATATTGAAAAAAAATAATTAGAGGGTTTGGGGGTAATTTTTGAAAAGTAAAAGTATTTCAGATGTTATTATTTCCACGAGCTACCCCAGATAAAAAAAAATAATCATCGAAATCGGTTCATTTTTCACCGAGATATAACAAATTTTTCCGAGCGTCTCCAATTCGAAGTTGCGAATTTAGTTTTCTTTGCATCGCGCAAAGAAATCCCGCCACTATATCTGTGCCGTAACTTGAAAAGAGGTCAACTTTATTTGTCATTTTTGATTACAAAAAACGCTTTTAATTGTAAATTACTATAATTAAAACTATAGGTCTTTGATTAACAAAAACCGCCAGATTAATTTCTTAATTGTTATAAATAAAGTCGCTGTAATTTTTTGAAAAAATTATGTTAACTCGGCTCCCATTGGTCTTAAAAAAATTGTAGGATAAGTGGGGGGCGCTGCAGCTCTAATTGTTTATAACTGCAATTTTACATCTTCATAATTAACTGTTTTTAACGGATTAAAAATATTTTTTTCATAACTTTCCAACACAATATGAAAGTTAAAGACTTAAGGAAGAAAATAAGACTAAAATTAACCCTCTACCACATTTTTCGGCAATCCTATAGGCACTGAAAGTTGAAGGTCGCGGGATAAACAAATTCATGTATCTCAGCAACAAAATAACCGATCTGGGCCCCCAATATCTTATTCAATTTGGAATTAAGTAGGCTTAAACGTTATACCTCTAAAATAAACAAAAAAGCAATTTTACAATAAATATTAAGTTTTTTATTTTTAACCTTTATTATTTATTTTTGCAATAACAATTAGATTTAATTAAACGCATTACGGCTCAAACTAAAGATCCTTTAATATACTTTTATAGTTTATACAAAAGATCCTTATAACAATACTTACTTTAGGCAAAAAATTAAAAAAACACAAAAACTACGTATTTTTTACCTATGAATGGTCATAAATAAATAAAAACCAAACATTTTCTGTTGAATGAACTGGGGGATTGTTCTTCATGTTTCCCCTTATAATGTAGGCCAGGTTACAAAAATTCCTGAATTACAGCCCAAAATCATCCTTATTTTCCCCTACAGCCTGGGCTAATGGTAGTATGAATGCTCAGACATATCGAACATCATAAATGGGATTGTTGAGGACTACAGGTACAATTTAGAACTCAATTTCATGTTTTTGGATGGCAATGCGAGACCACAAAAAGCCCGAATTGTGCTTGATTAAATCGAGGCAAATGAAATTAATCATTTAAGATTGTCAGCAAGATTCCCAGATCTTAATCACATGGAACATGTTTGGGATTATTTCAAAAGGCTTGTTTATTCTCACATTCCCCCACCCCTCACCATTGCTGAGCTAAGAGTCATATTAAATAGCAACGGTCGACATGTTGCATATTAGACATTTTCAAAATGTTCAATTATTGATTTTTTTCTTCTATAATTTTTTCTTCGACTTTAATTTTGGTTTGCATAAATTATTTTTAAACTGTGTAGCACTAAATAAAAATTTAATTTAAACAAATAATTTTTTCTCAAATTTTTTTCAATATCCCTAACTTTTTTCCATGTGTTTATTTTTCACGGCAAAGTCTCTTAAAAAAACATATCAGAATTCACAATGGTGAGAAACCTTTTAAATGTGAAATTTGTTTAGAATCTTTCATATTATCCAGTAATTTAAAAAGTCATATTAGAATTGACACTGGTGAAAATCCTTTTAGATGTGAAATTTGTTTAAAATGTTTCACATCATCCCGTTATTTAAAAAAGCATACTAGAATTCACATTGGTAAAACCTTACAGTTGTGAGATTTGTTCAAAATGTTTGTCTTAAAAAAGTAATAAAAACAATATTAGAATTTACCTTTTAAATGTGAAATTTGTTTAAAATGTTTCGCAGAACAAAGCAACTTATAACGATATATTATTAAGGTGATATACTCCAACATTTTGGCGCGAAACCTAGAAAGAGCAACGATACTTAAACAAACCCAGTACAGAGAATAAATGTAAAAATTTTGTCAGGTATAAATTTACCCCGATATTTAAAACAGCTACTGATTCACCGAACTGTACTCGGAGGTTCATAGTAGAGGGCGGTTTAAATCAGCGAATAGAATATTTTAAATCTGTATTGCGTTTTTCTCAAAAATTTCAAAATATTTTGATATGAAATTTAAGTCATGAATAGTTTGTTTCATTTTACGTGGTAGACGCATGTTTTTATTGCACAATTTTTTTTTTTTCTCTATAAACCATCATAATTTTCTTTAAGTTATCATTTATTCAAAATGAAAGTAGTTAGTGACATACCCACGTACAGAGGGTCTAGGACAACTCGCCGTTGCCGACTGGCCGTCGATATATGTTTTTTAATTTTAATTAATAACATATTTAAGCAAAAGGCTTAGAGTTTTCGATGAAAGTAGAAAAAGATAGAAACTATTGTATATTTAGCCAAGTTTTCAAAAAAAAAATGTTCTCTGATTTAATCTTATTTTTCGTCTTGACAGAAAATGTAAGGAGTAGGAAAGTTTGGTTAAGCAATAAATTGTTAGTAATTTATTTCTATTTGGGTCAGAAAATCTCATTTTGTCGGACCGAGCCATAAAATTCTTGTGATAGTCCGGTAATAGTATTATACGTTACAAGGTCGGTAGGTGAGTTAGTTTACGGACGAGGCGACGTAGGAACCGAGTCTGGAAATAAAAACGAGTACTGTAATAACACCTAAAGACCATGTATCGTATCATATTTTATTTCATCCTGTTTTTATAAATTCATAAAATTTTTAAAAATAGTTCGTAACTTGACTAGTTACGTCAAATTACCTTAACTGTTAGTTACTGTCAAATATTTTAAAATTTTTGTATTAATTGTTAATTCGTGTTTTAAATTAAAATAAAATAAAAAGTAAGTAAGTAATTAATTGTTTTATTTTAATTTTATAGTCATTGTAGTGTTTTTAAATGTCAAAAATTAAAAGTAATTGTCTTCCCTTAAGCAATCAGAGACGAGTTGTTAGCAACACATTACAGTACATGATACCGTAATGTTTTACTTACCGGCGGCGAATTGATAATAGGGAAGTTTATTTACTGGACAGGATGAAATAAAAGCTTTAACCGGACTCATTTTTATTTTCTGGCCTTGTCCGACAAAATGAGATTTTTTCTAAAATCACTTGGAAATGTCTAGTTTCTCGGATCAAATTTGAGCCGCAAAATACACTATTCTTGTATTTTAGTCCGTTGCTGGGCAACGAACTTAAACGGGAATATTTTTTCTCCACTACCATTAATGAATGTAATAATTCCGACTTGATTTTTAATAATAGAAAGTGTTCATTCTCACTCTTGAGATAGAATATTCATTCTGAAACACTTGCTTCTTATGTGTTTTGCATGTATTTCCATTCTATAAGTAGTGACGGAATAACATTCTGTAATTGCTCAACAAAAATCATAGATTGCCCTGCGAATTTTAAAACTGTCATTCAGTTTGTCAGTGCGACGTTCTAATTGTTTTGCTACATATTTCATTTTAAATAAACAGAATTATTACATGGTCGTGGAGAAAATACAGTCTGTTACACGGTTAGAATGAAAATTCGATAACTCGTGATTCCTCTCGCTCGCTACACTCGCGTTCGGAATTCTCCACTCGTATCGGATTTTCATTCTAACCTTGTTACACAATATACTATTCTGTACCTGTGTACGGGAATGATCCATAAAACGTTTATAAGCAAATTAATATTTTGCGCCTTGATTTTATTTAGCAATAAAATTAAAACCATATTAGTAGCAGTGTTTAGTAACTCTGGAGGCGTTTTGCACCTCTGGACATCATCGTCACTGTCCATTTTAAATATAATTTAAAATATTTTATGCAATATCTAATTAACCGAACTGACACTTTTGTGACACTAATAAACAATGAGTAACAAACAATGTCAACGAAACGGTTTCATAGAAAATACGATGATAATCAAAAACAGTTATGCATACTAAAATGGTTAGTTCTATCTTGCAGATATACTAACCCCGTTGAACTGTAATTCCATGTCCGTCGTGGCATATAGCCAGGGAAGTAGTTGTTGGTTCTTACTAAACGGTCTAAATGTTCTTTGATTTTTAAATTCTCTGTAATACGTCATAATAGTATTATACTATTACTAGCTTTTGCCCGCGACTTCGTCTGCGTGTAATTCGAATAAAAGCAAGGTCTTTATGTATCAATAACTGGTGCCCGCGACTTCGTGTGCGCAGTATTAGTATTTCGAGTAGCTTATATTAGCGTGAAAAGAACTAACATTATGACATTAAAATTATAACATACATAATTTTTGGGTCGTATTTGAAAAATATAACAGTCTGACAATATTGAGATGTTACATTCGCACTGTAATAACGTAACAATATTGTCAACATAAGAAATACAGTAATTTTTTCAGACTTAAATGACATTTATCGTTATATTTTGGACAATTCACACAATATCTTTATAAATTATAGCCTATATGTTATTCTGATCTATAAGCTACATTACTGTAAAGTTTCATTAAAATCCGTTTAGTAGTTTTTGCGTGAAAGAGGAACAAACATCCATACATCCATACATCCATCCAACAAACTTTCGCCTATATAATATTAGTAGGATTAACTTTGACATCTATTTGATAAACGTTTTACTGAAATGACAATTGATTAGCAGGAAACTGTAAATCAAGTAGTTAACCCTACAACGCCGAGAGGTTTTTTGTCAAATAGAATTTCAGTTTGCAATTAGTTATGGAGATGTCGCTATTATCGCACTTTTAACATTTTCTTTACTAAAGATAATGTATTTGTGTGATTTTAGACATATCTCCAGTCTAGATGCTCTTATAGCTTCTGGACGGATATCTTCCTTGTACTGATGAGACGCAATACGTCGAAACCGGTCTACAAGTGATATCCTTTCGAATTGCAAACCAAAATGGTTAGTTCTATCTTGCAGATATACCAACCCCGTTTAACTTTGAACTGTAATTCAATGTCCGTCGTGGCATATAGCCAGGGAAGTCGTTGTTGGTTCTTAGTAAACGGTCTATATGTTCTTTGATTTTTAAAGACTCTGTAAAACGTCATAATAGTATTATACTATTATTATCTTTGACATCTATTTGATAAACGTTTTACTGAAATGACAATTGATTAGCAGGAAACTGTAAATCAAGTAGTTACCCCTACAAATCCGAGAGGTTTTTTGTCAAATAGAATTTCAGTTTGCAATTAGTTATGGAGATGTCGCTATTATCGCACTTTTAACATTTTCTTTACTAAAGATAATGTATTTGTGTGATTTCAGACATATCTCCAGTCTAGATGCTCTTATAGCTTCTGGACGGATATCTTCCTTGTACTGATGAGACGCAATACGTCGAAACCGGTCTACAAGTGATATCCTTTCGAATTGCAAACTAAAATGGTTAGTTCTATTTTGCAGATATACTAACCCCGTTTAACTTTGAACTGTAATTCAATGTCCGTCGTGGCACATAGCCAGGGAAGTAGTTGTTGGTTCTTAGTAAACGGTCTATATGTTCTTTGATTTTCAAAGACTCTGTAAAACGTCATAATAGTATTATACTATTATTATCTTTGACATCTATTTGATAAACGTTTTACTGAAATGACAATTGATTAGCAGGAAACTGTAAATCAAGTAGTTAATCAGAATATTGTAACTAATTGAACAGTTTTATTTTGTAACAAATTGAATCTCCGTGAGCAGTTGTATCATTATTTTGCATTTTGGCAATTTAGTGTACGATATTTTAGGGTCCTTGGTACAGGCTTACTTCCTTGGTACATACTTACTTCCTTGGTACACGCTTATTACCTGGATACTGGTTTATTACCTTGGTACTGGTTTATAACTTTTGTTGGTATTAGCAGTATTTATATTTTGGAACTGGCAAGTGTTCTTAGTATCGGCAGTACTTCTGGAACTGGATTTGTTTTGGAACTTGCAGTTCCTTGTGTTGATCAAGAACCAAACAGCGTTAGATTATTGGAGATTGAAAGCTACCACCGCCAGTACAGATAAGCATTATAAGTCTTTGCATATTGCAAAATCTTATTTGGAATTGTTGTTTATAATTTAGTTTTAAGTCGTGCGTGTGATCACACTAAATTCTTACTTATTTTATTGATTTTTAATATTGAGGCGCTAGTGTAACTTGAAGTTTGTAATTTGCGTTGACCTCAAACATTTGTTTTCACATTAAAGGAGTTGTTAGTGCCTATTAAATCTAGGGGTTTCCGGCTTGTACCGTCTAAGTCGGTGGCGCGGGCATAATTTGCCAGTAGAGTGACCACTAACAACCCTCGCGCAATTCATCTATTGTTGATATTGGATTTTTCTTAATTATTATTTTATTCTTAAATGAACCTTAGCAGTTAACTAAGGATAAACCGTGGCAGTCTTGAGGATTCTATATACTAAATTTCATTATCCTGTGACTTTCATTTAAGAGTTATATCACACATGGACGGAGGGACACAAGCCGATCTTATAAGTACGTAGATGGTTATTAATGCTGTTACCTAATAAAAAAGTTTTGTTAATTGGACAGTTATAATTTTTAATCTATATAAATGAAATTTGTAATTATGATCAAATACACCTCTTTGTGACTATTGGTGCATTCGTCTTGGACGCTCACACGCTTTCAGCGCACTCAATCGTCTTTTTCAGCGTTCGACTTGGCGCTGTGAGTAACAAAAAGTCACGCTCGCGGCTAACTTCGTGAGATTAATCTCGTGCTCACAGACGCTAAATCCACAGAGGTAGGGCAGCAAAAGCGTGAGCGCTTAATGGTACTGTTTTTCTAAACGAATGATGCATGAGCATAAGCTAACCAAACTTTGTAATCAAAAAACAAATTGTTAATATTAAAAATGGCGAGATTTAAATTCTTTGTTCGTAAAAGCTGGTATAACCTGTTCAACGAAATGTTTAAGCCTTTATAAGAATTCTTTTTATTAAATAAATTTAAATATGTACAACAATATTCCCATTCCATTTCATTATCACTATCTTCTATCATATTGTATTTATCATCACTATCCTCAGAATCATTTATAATTTCCAATAAATTATGTATTATCTAAAGAACATTTCCTTTATTCGCCATGCTAAAACAAACTAACGCAACGCTCACAACGTCCAAAACGAACGATATTTTCTAAACGATTCTAAGCGTTTTTAGGCCAACACGAACAACAATAATTTGTGGTTATAAGCGTGAGTCCAAGACGAATGCACCCTGTGAATGCTATATACTAAGGCCCTATAGATATAGGTATTATCGTCAGCCATTTTTTTCCAATGTCACTTAATTCATGTGTCAGATCAAATACAAATTAAAGAGACGTACAATCGTATTTTGTAGTGGTGAAAATGGGAACTAAACCAGCTGGTAGCGCGAAAAGCGAAAAAGTACTTATAACGGTTTAGTGGCAGAGTAAGTACTAGTGGTTTTAGTTTAAAATAAACATAAGGTACTTAATGCATAAAAAGGGTGTAGAAGTAAAGTTTTAAACATGGTGCGCTGATGTCAGAACTTGTTGCCAACTTTATATTAGGCATCAACACATCTGTTCTATTCTCTCTGGTTTTGTGGTTGACATTGGACAAAACATGGCTGATGATAATACCTATGTTTATAGTGCCTTATATATACCAAGTGCGTCAGAGAAACTGCATACAACTTCAGACCGATGTATCTGTCAAGAAAGTTGATATGGCAACAATGGTGCGGAGCTTTGAATATTTATATTCAAAGGTGCCGAGTGTGCGATCTATGGTTTCATCTCAGACTCAGACTGTCACATGTGACAAGCGACTTTGCTGGGATGTCAAAGATACAAGAAGAAAAAGTATACCACCGCTCTTCCAGCCCCAAAAATTTCTTTAAAAAAAAAATAGTTTATACCTAATGAAAGCTCCTAATTTGCACCTTTCAAAAATGTATTTTTCATAATTTGCACCCTCACACTTTTTTTAAAACTTGATTAAAAAATTGGCTTAAGGCGATCTTCGCAAAAAAAAATATCGCGTTTTTATCTCAATTCATGTATCAGCGAATGTTTTGACCACGTTTTGACAGTATTCTGGGGATGGATTTTCATACTGAACGTCCTGAATGATACAAATGTATGATCATTAAATTTAATATCAAAGTTAATAAGATTATAACTACGAATACGATAAAGAAACTGATTTGTTTTATTGGCGATATATCAATGTAGTTGAACATATAGAACTACATAAAAAATAGTATTTTTAAGTTCGATAAACCCTTACATTATGTTAATAATGAATAAAACAAGCTGCATGAATCCACCCATATTTTATAGAAAAATAAGTATATCCATATAATAGTCTGTTATATTAGTATTCTACTGAGTAAAGTAATATGTATTTTACCACTTCACTTTCATACATCTTAAATCTACACTTGTTTTGGAGACCTAACCTAACAAACAAAATTCAAAACAAAACATTGATAGGAACTGCACATGCGTTAACAAGAAAAACTGCGAAATTCGCTAAAATATTAAAACAGTTTCAAGATTCCCGCCCTTCAGATTTTAAATAATGCGAATTCGCAAGAAATTAAAATTGACATTTGTCAAAATTTCTCGGCTGACGTAATTTTGATATTAACCAATAGGAGCTGTCTTCGCAATTCGCATTTACATGAACCCAGCTTTACTCAAACTAGATTCAAACGCACCACCGCTCTTCCAGCCCCAAAAATTTCATTAAAAAAATAATAGTTTATACCTAATGAAAGCTCTTAATTTGCACCTTTCAAAAACGTATTTTTCATAATTTGCACCTTCGTACTTTTTTTAAATTTTGCTTTACTTAAACCAGATTCAAATGCTCATATCTCACTCCCTAAAGTGTATTTCGATATGCACCTTTTACCAAAAATTTGCAATTTTAATTTTCTAATTTGCCCCCATCGTAAAATTTGCGAAAAACGGTAACAATTATTATAAAAATTAATAAAATCATCTCCTGGCTGATGTACGTTCAGAAATAAATATCTGCGCATGCGTTCACTACCCGCAGTTAATTATTTCTGACAGCAGTCCGAAACTAATTTTATTAATTTTTATAATAATTAATACCGTTTTTCGCAAATTTTACTATGGTGCAAATTAGAAAATTAAAATTGAAAATTTTTGGTAAAAGGCGCATATTGAAATACACTTTAGGGAGTGAGATGTAAGCGTTTGAATCTGGTTTGAGTAAGCGAATTTTTTAATCAAGTTTTTAAAAAAAGTATGAGGGTGCAAATTATGAAAATACATTTTTGAAAGGTGCAAATTAAGAGCTTTCATTAGGTATAAACTATTATTTTTTTAAAGAAATTTTTGGGGCTGGAAGAGCAGTGGTTTCAAACGCTTATATCTCACTATCGAACTAAGTAAAGAATCTTCTACATTTCCGAAATAGCCATTTTTCATGAGAATGTGAAGAATTAGGTATAGGAAGCCCTAATATAGTACAAAAGAGAATCCATTTTTGAAACCATTGGTGATATAAAATATAGCGTGTTCTATTTAAATTAGAATGATGATAGCAGGATTGAGGACAGGCAAAGAAAATTAAAAGCTTTTATTAAATTGCCGACGTTTCGACGTTTATTTTCGTCTTTTTCAAGGCTAAAATACATTTTATATAGATGCTTTTATATAATAATAATAATAATAATAAAAACATGTTAAAATAAAAACATAATATCACAAAAAAAATTAAATAAATTATAAAATATATATATATATATATATATATAATATGTACCTTTTTAATTAGATATGCTTCTTTTATGCCTTTGATATTAAAACTATTGTAAACACATACAATACGTATAAAATTAATGATGGATATAAAAAATTTTTGAAATTTAATTTGACATTTTATATTTGATAGTCCGGCACACGAAGACTAGATACCATATGATTGTAAATTATCTAGTACGGTCATAATTTTCTTTGTATTTTTTTAAAATGTATGTATGTCTCATTATATTCTGACTGTTTTAAAAAGCTTATATTTTCGAAACTGTTGTAGATAATAAGATGCGGTTTTCACAGTTAGGTTTATAATTATCTTAAGTTTTGTTGTGACACGTTTATATAAAATGGCCTAATTCCGGTTTACCTGATAGAAAAATGGCGTATTTTCAGAATACAGTAGATGTAATTTTTTAATTTTAACTTCCCTTTCTGTGCACCGATTTTAAACTTTAAGGTATTGTTATAAAGTAAAAATATGCGTCTTTTAGGATATTGATAAATATACAGTGTCTCCCATTTAAAAAATCACATACGCCACTTTTCTAGCGGGTAAACCGGAAGTAGGCCATTTATATAAATGTGTGATAACAAAACTTCCGGTAATTTTAAACCTAACTGTAAAAACCGGATCGTCTGATCTAGAACTGTTACGAAGATATAAGCTCTTAAAAACAGTCAGAATATAATGAGACACCCTGTATATTACTCAATTGTTCAGTGTCCATTCGTAAATTTATTGTATTGTTTATATTAATATATATCATTTCACTTATAGATCGTTTATAATAATTTGATTTTTTGTCTAATATTATAGGAAGATCAAAATTAAAATTATGACCAATATCAAAATGATGTTTTGCTAGAGCCGTTTTATTAATTTTTTCTTTATTTTTTTCTCTACAGTCATATTGGTGTTGATATAAACGATTTTTAAGTAATTGTTTTGTCATACCTATGTAACATTTCTCACAGTCTTTACAATTTATTTATAAATAAGTTCTGAACAATTTTGAATTGGTGTTATGTCCTTTAATTTAGTAAATAGTTTTTCTGTTGTGTTAATAGGATAAAAAGCAAGTTGTATATTTTCAGTTTCATTATTATTTTTAATGCAATTTTTGATTTTTTCAGCTAAGCCTTTAATATATGGAAATTTAAAAAATATTTTGTTTTCATTTCGAATAAGTTTTCTATTATTAACAATTTTATTTTTATGTTCATTTAAATATTTAATTATTGGATAATTATTTTTTTAAGAATATTTCTAATTTTATTTTCATTTTCTTGGTGAAATTCTTTACTACTTAAAAGATAAGCCCTATGACAAATATTTTTAATTGTACTAATTTTTTGGTGCTTTGGATGATTTGAAAAATAATTTAAAAGTCTGCCAGAATCTGTTGGTTTATTGTACCAGTTAGTTTTTAATTGTCCATTTGGTTCTCTTATAATTAAAACATCTAAAAATTAAATTGTGTTGTTTTTTCTCTTTCAATTGTGAATTTGAGTTCATGATGGTAATTATTAAAAACTTCTAAAATATTATCTATTCTATTTTCTGGTATTGCTAAAATTGTATCATCAACATATACTCTTAGAAATTCGACTTTAAAATTTATTGATGTTAAGCATGTTGTGATTAAATCATTCATCACTAAATTTGCTAGCACAGGACTTGCCGGATTTCCCATCGCAGATCCAAATTGTTGGTAAAATGAATTATTAAAAGAAAAATAGCTGGATTCAAATAAAAAAGTAATAATTCTTGAAACGTATTAAAATTTCCATTTGGTTTCTATTATTTTAAGTACCAATAATTTAGGAATGTTTGTAAATAGAGAAACCACATCAAGGGAAATTAGAATATAATTTTGTGGTAATATTATTTTTTTAGAAAATTCTACAAACTTATATAAATTAGTTATATTAAATTGAAAAGTGGTTGTCAATGGTGATAGAATATTGTTTACAAAAGTTGCTAAATTGTATGATGGAGAATTAATACAGCTTACTACTGGTCTGAAACGAAACAAGTATTGTTTTTATGTGTTTTACGTAAACCATATAATTTTGGTGTAACTGAATTATATTTTTTTATTCGCATTGTTTCTGTGTTATTAATAATGTTGTCAATTTTTAATTTATTAAATATATCATTAGAAATTGTTTAAAATTTATTAGTAGGATCTTTATTTAGTTTTTTATGTGTTTTCATCATTTAAAATTTTTTACATATTTGTCATATATTCTGTTCTTTCCATTATGACTGTACAGTTCCCTTTATCAGAGCGGGAAACAATTAAATTGTTATTGTTTTTTAAAAAATGTTTAGTTTGGCAGTAGTCTTTAACAATGTTCTGATGTTGATTGACATAATTATTATTATAGAAATTAGTGATAATATTAGTAGTTTTGGCTTTAAGATTATTTTTATTTTCATCATTAAGACTGAGATTGGAAATACAATATTCAAGATCTTTAATAATTGTAGGTATAGGAGCATCTTGATTGTTAACAGGTATGCTAAATTTAGGACCCATACTAAGGGTACGTTTAACTTCGTCTGGTAAAACTTGTAATTATTTAATCTTAATATTTGAAGGCCCTGTATGTTTTTTTTTTCAATTTTGATAAATAGAACTTAAATTATAATCAATTGACAAAAACCAGTGTGAATGTGGTAAAAAAAGGGGAAATACTTTCCAAGAAATTTGACATCAAAATTTTTTCGTAATTTACATAAAAATCAAAATATTTCGAAAACTTCAAGGTTTAGGTATAGAAAACTCTTATCAAACTTACCTTTATTTAGGTTGTAGAAGCCAAAATTGAAATAATATATAGGGTGTTCCATTTAAAAAACATAGGTTTGATATGTTTTGCAATTTTGGGAAACTAATTTTAAAATGTACCCTTAATAAACTTTTTTAATATCTTTTAGTTTAGGCACAATATTCCGTGTCGTATACCGTGAATAACCCTGTATAATAGTTTATAGATATGGTGGTATATCCCGCCCTTTTTTAAATCGATGAGCTTCTACAATAGGACAATGGCGCGCTGATATCGGAACTTGTTGCCAACTTTATATTAGGCATTAACAAATCTGTTCTATTATCTCTGACCTAATCCGAACATACTCGACGAACAACATATTAGTAAATTCGTAGTAAAATCTGTCATTTAGAATCTTGACCAATCAGACCATCGCTACGTTTAAGGTCAACGAGCCCAAATCACGACTTTCGTATCTGTTTACCTATAATCTGTGGTTTGAAACGTTTGACGTTAAGGCGGTAAAGTTAATTTGCGACTTCGTACTCAAAAAGATATTTATCGTTTTTTTTTTCATCGAAGCACATTTTGAATAATGGATTTTTTCTTGAATTTGTCAAATATTTGAGAATAGCAGGTAATGGGTCTAGAAAATATATTAAAGGCGAATGTGTTTTTAATGCAAACCACATATAATGTATTGCGGCATTGTAAAAGAGGTTCGAACAAAAGATTTTGTAGAAACTTGTACTGGGACCCTAAATGGAACTGCTGTTTTCTTCAAAAAGTAAGACAGCCTTTCTCACTGAATGTTCACTACTTATATTGACTTACCTGCACCGTAAGGGTTTATAAAAAAAAACTTTCAGTTGAATTATAAATTTATTTACAACATGTGTGTTAAGTATCCAGAAAAAATAAATACACGTGATATATTATTATTATAACCCCGCCTTGTGATATATCGTGATTTTATATAGAACCCTTTTTAAAAATCCCGTGATTAATGGACGATTAAGTTACTTTATTCTGTGAAACAGTTTAAACAAAATTCACATTTCTTTAGTTTTAATATGCCTTTTTAATTCATTGGATGTGACCAAACATTTTGAACAAATTTCACATCTGTATGGTTTTTCACCAGTGTGAGTTCTAATATGACTTTTTAAAGTACTGATTTGTACAAAACATTTTGAACAAATCTCACATCTGTAAGCTTTTTCACCAGTGTGAGTTTTTTTTAATATGCCTTTTTAAAGTACGTATATATAATAAATTTTTAATGGACAAAGAATCAAATTATTATAAAAGATCCATAAGCGAAATGATATATATTAATATAAATAACACAATAAATCTAAGAACAGATACTGAAAATGTAAGTAACATATATACATACATTTTAAAAAAATACAGTGAAAATTATAACCGTACTAGATAATTTATAACCATAAACTGGACTATCAAATATAAAATGTCAAATATCAAAAATTTTAAATAACATCATTCAATTTGAATACAATTAATTAAAAATTTATTATATATACGTATTTATTTATATTTTAACATCAATAGCAAGAAGCATATCTAATTAAAAAGGTATTATGTAATTTATAATGTAATTTTTTTTTATATGTATTTATTTAAACAATTTTTTAGAAAGTTTTTTATATTTTCGCCGTGTTCTGTGTCTCTGTGTCATTCCGTGGAATTTGTAATCGAATTTAAACCTATTTCCCGACTACCTATAGCTCTGAAATTTTCAGGATAGCTAAGAACTGGATGACAATGCATGTTTCAAGTGTGTTTAGGCATATACATAGATTTCGAAATTTATACCGAATTGATATTAAAAATGATCTAAGTTGTGTATAGATAATATTATTTTGAAAGTTATTAAATAAATCGTTCGTAGCGTAGTTGGTTAGGCGGCGGCTCAAGTCCACTTGTGACAGTTCTGTTATGTTATCATAATGGGATCGATTATGCGACAGAGAAGTTTTTTTTTCTTTTTTTTTTTTGTTCTTACATGTGAAAACAGTAATTATTATTTTAACTGGTAATAAAATAAACTGTTTTAGAAAGTTTTTAGATACAACTACCCTTGATTTTGTTAACAAGGAAACAATCTTCTCTATGATCAATCACAGCGTTGTATGACTTAATATTTTTGCAAAATCAGGGATGCTGTGCATTGTTGAGATGACACAAAATATGACCTATAAATCAGTAAAAAACTTTCTATTATAAAAAGTTCTTTTTGTAAATTGTGCTTATTTATTATTATTATTGATATATAAGCATCTATGTACCATATTTTAGCCTTGAAAAAGACAAAAATAAAAGTCGAAACGTTGGCAATTTAGTAAAAGCTTTCATTATTCCTTTGCCTGTCCTCAAATCCACTAAGAACATTCAAAATTAATAAAATAAGGACACTAAACTTTTTGAACAAATCTTAAATCTGTAAGGTTTTTTACCAGTGTGACTTCTAATATGTCTTTTTAAATCAATGGATTCTATAAAACATTTTGAACAAATTTCACATTTAAAAGGTTTTTCACCAGTGTGAGTTTTAATATGCCTTTTTAAAACTTTGGATTCTGTGAAATATTTTGAACAAATCTCACATTTGTAAGGTTTTTCACCAGTGTGAGTTCTAATATGCTTTTTTAAATAACTGGAATGTGTGAAACATTTTGAACAAATTTCACATTTAAGTAAAAGGTTTGTCGTCAGTATGAATTCTAATATGCTTTTTTAATTACTTTGGTCTGTGAAACATTTTGAACAAATTTCACATTTAAAAGGTTTCTCGTTAGTGTGAATTCCAACATGCCTTTTTAAATGACTAGATGTTTTGAAACATTTTGAACAAATTCTACATTTAAAAGGTTTCTCGTCAGTGTGAAATTTAATATGATAAGTTTGGTCTTGGAAACATTTTGAACAAATGTTGCACATAAAAGGTTTCCCGTTAGTGTGACTTCTAACATGAGTTTTTAAATTATGGGAATGTGAAAAACATTTTGTACAAAATTTACATTTTAAAGTTTTTTCACCAGTATGAATTCTAATATGACTTTTTAGACAAAATTGGTTTCTAAAACATTTTGAACAAATTTTACATTTAAAAGGTTTGTGTTGAGTGTGGGTTCTCATCATATGTCAGGAATAATAAAAGTAATAAAAAACTCTTAGTTTTTTATATAACTTTCACTTTTAATTAAAAGCTTTTTATATTTTTTAAATTGATGACATGTTTCGCTTCAATAAGCATCGTCAGATTGACATTTAAAGTTACATTTCGTTTATTTGTAGCTAACTATCTGATGTTGAATAGGCATTAAGGCTAGATTAAGTATGGAAGTAATAAGATATAACAATATTGTAACGGGATAACCGTGAAGGGACCTTAATTTGAAAGATTGTTATTGACAATTGATTTGTTATCACTTGATTAAATAATGTTTCTAGAAAATTCTAGAAACTTCTAAACACACTGACTAGATTAAATAATGTTTCTAGAAAATTCTAGAAAGATCTAAACACACTGACTAGATTAAATAAAGTTGTATATAAGGGGATGTATGGGCGGTTAACGTCAGTTCAAGTTGAAATATCAACAAGAGTTCATTGTATTGTCAAGCAGTTTAAACGTTATCCAGCAGAGTTCTGTGTATCTTAACAATTTTGTAAATAAATTGTGTAAAAGTCCCCATAAGTGTTTCAAATTGGTGTCAGGTGTGGGGTGAAGATACAAGGATGCCTGGAAAAAAGATAAATGAACTATTGGTAGCTGAGCTCAGAAGAGAGCTCGATGAATTAGAGTTGGAAACTACTGGGAGCAAATCCGTATTGTTGAGAAGACTCCGTGAATACTACGTAAATAATAATTTGGACCCTGACGCTGTGGAGTTCGAAGACCCAGTTCAAAAAGCAAATTCTGAACTAACTCAACAACTTTCCCGGCAACATGAGGAGCTTTTCAGTCAGATGAAGAGCCAGCGCGAAGATATGTCCCAGCTGAAAGAGGAGCTATCAGGACGAATGACGAGCCAACAAGAAGAACAAACTCAACAACTTTCCCGGCTGCAAGAGGAGCTATCAGGACGAATGACCAGCCAACAAGAAGAACAAACTCAACAACTTTCCCGGCTGCAAGAGGAGCTATCAGGACGAATGACGTACCAGCAAGAGGAGCTATCCAGTCAGATGAGAAGCCAGCGCGAAGATATGTCCCAGCTATCACAACGGATGTCTACCCTTGTGTTTTAGTGTTTTAGTGTTTTAGTGTTTTAGTGTTTTAGTGTTTTATTGTTTTAGTGTTTTAGTGTTTTAGTGTTTTAGTGTTTTAGTGTTTTAGTGTTTTAGTGTTTCAGTGTTTTAGTGTTTTAGTGTTTAAGTGTTTTAGTGTTTTAGTGTTTTAGTGTTTTAGTGTTTTAGTGTTTTTGTGTTTTAGAGTTTTTGTGTTTTTGTGTTTTTGTATTTTCGTGTTTTGTTGTTTGTGTTTTTGTGTTTTTGTGTTTTTGTGTTTTTGTGTTTTTGTGTTTTTGTTTTTTTGTGTTTTTGTGTTTTTGTGTTTTTGTGTTTTTGTGTTTTTGTGTTTTTGTATTTTCGTGTTTTGTTGTTTGTGTTTTTGTGTTTTTGTGTTTTTGTTTTTTTGTGTTTTTGTGTTTTTGTGTTTTTGTGTTTTTGTGTTTTTGTGTTTTTGTGTTTTTGTGTTTTTGTGTTTTTGTGTTTTTGTGTTTTTGTGTTTTGTGTTTTGTGTTTTGTGTTTTGTGTTTTGTGTTTTGTGTTTTAGTGTTTAGTGTTTTGTGTTTTGTGTTTTGTTTTGTGTTTTGTGTTTTGTGTTTTTGTGTTTTGTGTTTTGTGTTTTGTGTTTTATGTTTTTGTGTTTTGTGTTTTGTGTTTTGTGTTTTATGTTTTTGTGTTTTGTGTTTTGTGTTTTGTGTTTTTGTGTTTTGTGTTTTGTGTTTTGTGTTTTTGTGTTTTTGTGTTTTGTGTTTTGTGTTTTGTGTTTTGTGTTTTGTGTTTTAGTGTTTAGTGTTTAGTGTTTAGTGTTTAGTGTTTTGTGTTTTTGTGTTTTTGTGTTTTTGTATTTTCGTGTTTTGTTGTTTGTGTTTTTGTGTTTTTGTGTTTTTGTATTTTCGTGTTTTGTTGTTTGTGTTTTTGTGTTTTGTGTTTTTGTGTTTTAGTGTTTTAGTGTTTTAGTGTTTTAGTGTTTTAGTGTTTTAGTGTTTTAGTGTTTTAGTGTTTTAGTGTTTTAGTGTTTTAGTGTTTTTGTGTTTTTGTGTTTTTGTGTTTTAGTGTTTTAGTGTTTTTGTGTTTTTGTGTTTTTGTGTTTTTGTGTTTTTGTGTTTTTGTGTTTTTGTGTTTTAGTGTTTTAGTGTTTTAGTGTTTTAGTGTTTTAGAGTTTTAGTGTTTTAGTGTTTTAGTGTTTTAGTGTTTTTGTGTTTTAGGGTTTTTGTGTTTTTGTGTTTTAGTGTTTTAGTGTTTTTGTGTTTTAGTGTTTTAGTGTTTTAGTGTTTTTGTGTGTTTGTGTTTTTGTGTTTTTGTGTTTTTGTGTTTTTGTGTTTTTGTTTTTTTGTATTTTTGTGTTTTTGTGTTTTTGTGTTTTGTGTTTTGTGTTTTGTGTTTTGTGTTTTTGTGTTTTTGTGTTTTTGTGTTTTTGTGTTTTGTGTTTTGTGTTTTGTGTTTTATGGTTTTGTGTTTTGTGTTTTGTGTTTTATGTTTTTGTGTTTTGTGTTTTGTGTTTAGTGTTTAGTGTTTAGTGTTTTGTGTTTTTGTGTTTTTGTGTTTTGTGTTTTAGTGTTTTAGTGTTTTAGTGTTTTAGTGTTTTAGTGGCCAACTTGAACCAGCAAGTGGCCAACATCCGAGAGGAGATCAATCAGCAAATGCAGTCCGAAATAAGGAAGCTTCAACAAGAACTGGAAGCTTGTCGCCGAAACCAAACCATCCACTACGGCGACGGAAATGCAGAAAGGAGGGAAACCGGCACATAGACGTCGAACGACGAGAAAACGGAGAGGCGGCCAAGGTACGAATGACGATAAAACCCCGACCTTCGACGGGATGACTTCCTGGTCAAATTACCTAAAACAATTTGACGCAGTGGCCAGAGCAAATGGATAGTCACCCCAGGAGAAGGCATTGTTCCTAACCATGGCTCTGCGAGGCGAGGCTTTAGACGTCCCGCATGTATTGACACCGGATGAGGTTGACAATTTTGAGCTATTGGTGAATCGTCTAGAGATGCGTTATGGTCAAAGTCATCTAGAACCGGTATACCGAGTGCAGTTGAAAAGCAGGAAGCAGAAAAATAGAGAAACTATCCAGAAGTTCAAAGCTGAAGTGGAAAAAATGGTACGGTTTGCGTATCCAAATGCAGCGGAAGATTTTCTGGAGGGCCTGGCGATCCAAACCTTTACCGATGGTCTTCGAGACGCCGAATTGCAACGGGCTGTACGTATGGCGAGGCCGAGATCTCTTGTAAACGCCTTGACCATTGCCCTGAAGTTCGATACGGCGACGGAGGCCTCACATGCAGCTGCTCGACTAATGGAAGACACTGGTAACTTCGTTTATGCCGTCAGAGAAGTCGAAGCGGTAATGGAGAGGTTAATGAAGTTTTCTTCAAAAAGAAGGCGCCCAGTGAGGTGCTGGAACTGCGGAGAACTAGGCCACATAAGAAATACTTGCCCCCATTGTACCCGCATGGAGGCGAACGAGGAAAAACTTGCCTTAGTTAAGGTTGTACCAGAAGACGAGATCTCTATGCTGGAGGAGCAACAAGAAAACGATCCCGTTCTGAAGAAGATTCGAGAATGGAAGAGAATGGACCGTCGTCCGTTGTGGAGAGAGATATCCTCATCCTCTCCTGCTGTAAAAGCATACTGGGCCCAATGGAACTCTTTAATTTTGGACGGTGGGCTCGTTAAAAGACTTGTAGAAAATTCCGAGGGCACAGAAACAAGGAAACAAATAGTGGTCCCAAGAAATGCTGTACCGGAAACTTTAAAACAGATGCATAATGATAGTTCCGGAGGACATCTGGGTATCACGAAAATGCTGCAAAAGATCCGAGATAGATTTTACTGGGTAAATTGCACTAATGATGTTAAAGATTGGTGTCGTAAATGCACCACGTGCTGCCAGTAATGGTCCGCACCGAAAACCGAAAGCGGAAATGCAGCAATATCTGGTCGGAAGTCCTTTTAAAAGAATCGCAGTAGATATATTAGGGCCACTTCCACCGACCGATGAAGGAAACAAATACATCTTTGTTCTAATGGACTACTTCACTAAATGGGTTGAAGCCTATGCAGTTCCCAATCAGGAAGCCACCACTTTAGCAGATATATTGGTTGAAGAATTCGTAAGCCGATTTGGGGTACCACTAGAATTACACTTAGACCAAGGGAGAAATTTTGAGAGCAAGCTGTTTCAAGAAGTTTGCCAAAGATTAGGCATCTGCAAAACGAGAACCACAGCGATGCATCCTCAGTCTGATGGAATGGTGGAACGAATGAACCGGACTATAACCAACTATCTGTCAAAAGTGGTGTCAGATTGTCAGAGGGATTGGAATCGACATATTCCACTATTTCTAATGGCAATTCGATCGACCATCAACGAATCAACTGGCCAAACGCCTGCGAAGGTCCTATTCGGTAGAGAAATGAGGCTAACATGTGACTTGGTGTTTGGTTGTAAACCTGGCGAAGAAATGGCCCGTGAACAATATGTCGCCGACCTTCAGAATCGAATGGAGAATATACACAACCTGGTGTGTGGAAAACTACAATTATCTAGTGATCGGATAAAGAGGTACTATGACACACGGACAATGGAAAAGAGTTACCAAGTTGGAGATTTAGTCTGGCTCTATAACCCCCGACGGCGTCCAGGTATTTGTCCCAAATTACAGAAGAACTGGGAAGGTCCTTACAACATCAAGAAGAAGATTAACGATGTCATTTATCGGATCGTGAAAATTCCCAGAGGGAAACCCGTCGTGGTCCATCATGATCGTTTGGCGCCTTACCAGGGAAACCACAGTGAAGATGCGCAGCAACTCCAAGAAGATGGTTTGGCTGGCTCAGGGAGTTTGCGGGATTCCGATGTAGGAAATAACATTCCAGGAGAAATGAATCTAAGGAGGGGGCAGTGTAGCGGGATAACCGTGAAGGGACCTTAATTTGAAAGATTGTTATTGACAATTAATTTGTTATCACTTGATTAAATAATGTTTCTAGAAAATTCTAGAAAGATCTAAACACACTGACTAGATTAAATAAAGTTGTATATAAGGGGATGTATGGGCAGTTAACGTCAGTTCAAGTTGAAATATTAACAGAGTTCTGTGTATCTTAACAATTTTGTAAATAAATTGTGTAAAAGTCCCCATAAGTGTTTTAATATTAAAGCCTAGATGTTATTATCCCTAAGGGATTATCCTGGATGTATCTCCCTCTAAGATCAGTATAACTGTGCAATGATATAGAAAAACCAGGAAAAAACTATATCTGCTGATCTTTACAATAACTTAATATATTTGTATTACAATTATATCTTTTCTATGTATAAAATGAAGACTCAATCAAAGTAAACAGTTTAATAGTGGAGAATTTCTAAGATTTATTTGTTCATTAACAACTTTAAATTGTGGATCTGCTAGATGTCTTTTTATTTCAAGTTGTTCAAGGAAATCTAAATTTTGTTTTTTATTACAAATGTGTAGTATTTGGATGTCATTGTTGTGTAAGGGTGAGGTTGGATGTTCAAGTAGGTGTTTTGCATAATTTGACTTATCTGGTTGTTTTAATCTATATGCTCTTAAGTGTTCATTGAATCTTATTTCAAATTTTCTTTGTGTTTGACCTATATATATATATATATATATATATATATATATATATATATTGTTATGGTATTCAATAGTTGGTCTTTATATGTAATATAAGTGTAATTAAGACTAACTAGATATTAGAATTGAATAATCAATTTATGCAAATTATCAAGGAATCATAAATAAAAAAAAAAAATTTGGGTTGCGAGGTTTCTAGGGGGATAAAAAAAAAAAATTATTGATAGAATGTCATAGAATTTTGGAGAGTAAAGTCAGAGAAAAAGTTTAGGGAATTATATAGAATTTAAAAATTTAAAAAAACCATTATAAAGTAAATATAATAATAATAGAAATTGAAAATGAAGATAAATACTGAATGTTAATGAATATAAATATAAAAATTATAAAAGAAGATTAATGTATGAATAGAATGTTATAATAACTATATGGTAGAGTTAAATATGGAATAAAATGGATATATATAGAGAAGATTAATTGGATATTTGCATAGATTGGATTTTCAAAATAAAATAAGCATAGTTTATAAAGATAAGTATTTCTGGTATAATTTGTTATCAGCTGGTAATAGAGGTATATTAGAAATAGTTATTCGGGGATTTTAGGAAAAGAGGGCAAAATTTCATTTAAAATTAATTAGTGTTAAGTTTATGACAGGATAAATGATGAATGTTATATTGTTTTTTAAAATGTTGTAAAGAATTAATATATTTATATATTAAATGATGTTAAAATTGAGATGGACTTTTTAGTTTAATATTATCGAAGAACCCAACCTTGAAGAGTCACAAGAATACAATTATATGAGTATAGAGATCATAACAATTATGGCGAGCCAACGTGTGGCGTGAATAAAACAAGAATCCAGTTTAAAATAGAACAGTATATTGAAATTGAGAGGGTGATATAGACAATTGAAGTGATTAGAAAATTAGAACAGTGAAGAATTGAAATAAAACATAAATACATTATAATAGAAATAAGAGGATTAGGTGAGAGTTTTAAGTATATTTATATTTATATATAAAGACCATAAAATTTTGAAAATTTTAAAACTAAATACAAATCGAATAAAAATAATAAAGTAATATAATAAGTTAACATTATAAATTAAATAAATATATAAAATAATTAAAAGATTTGAATAAAATGAATACAAGACAAAATAGAAGAAATAGAAGGAGAGAAGATGGAATACAGGAATCTAATGAAAATATGCATGAAACAGAAAGTAATGATGGATCGTCGGAAGGAGAAGAAAAAACAATGTTTCAAGTGGTACAAGCTGATGTGATAGGAGATGCGACTAGTTCAAAACCACATCAAGAAACAGAGATGGAGAAAATGTTTAAATTTTTGGAAAATAAATTTGATGAAAATAATAGAAAAATGGATTCTATGAAAAAAGAAATAAGAGAAGATATAAAAAAAGAAATAAAAGATATGAACAAGAATATGGAAACATTTAAAGATGAAATGAAAAATATTATTAAAGAAGAAAATATCAAAATACAAAAAGAAGTCGATCAATTGAAAGATGGAATTAAGGCGATGGAGGAAATGGGTAATATACACCAGGAAAAGATTAATAATATAGAAAAAAATGTGAAGGAGCAGAAAAATGAAAATAAGAAAGAAAATGAAAGAATACTACAAACTATGGAAAGGAATGTAATGGAAGTAGCAAAGAAATTTGAAGATGAAACAAAAAAATTACAAGAAATGCAAAATGAAAGAACTGAGGATGGTTCCTATATGATAATACATGGAGGAGAAGGAGCAGTAAAATTTACAGGGAATATCAGTATATTACATCCATGCACGTATATGAATATGATTAAAACTAAGACTAGGAACAAAAGAGATTGGAAAGAAATTATAAGAAGTTCTTTGAAAGATAATGCTGCATTATGGTATGCAACACAGGAAAATGAAATATTAACCTTTAATGATTTTGAAAGGGAATTTCTTAAATATTTCTGGGGTGAATCAAAACAAGGGGTGAGTAGGGAAAAATTATATTTCGGAAAATTCAATTATAGATTAGGGAATAATTTAACTAATTATGCGTTACAATTATATAATGTTGCACAATATTTGGAACCTCCTATGAGAGAAGAGGAAATAATTTTATATATTTCTAGACATTATGATATAACAGTTTCTGAAACAATAGTTATACAAAATATTAAAAAAAAAGAACAATTGATTGAGTATTTAAATCGAGTTGAAAGAAATTTAAAGATTAATGAAAATAGATCACAAAATTATGAAAATGATAGATTTAGAAATTATCAAAACAGAAATGGATATAATAGAGTAAGAGAAGAAATGCGTAATAGAAACAATGGAAATTATAATTATGGATATAATGGGAGAGAAAATGGAAATCGTATAAACGGAAATACATATAGAAATGGAAATAATATGGATAATAATAATAATATAAGAAATGGAAATAACAGAAATGAAAATGGTTTTCAAAATGTAAATAATGGAAGATATGAAAGATCAAGATATAGAAATATAAATGAAATTCATAATAATAATAATAATAATCGAGAAGATAGAAATGGAAACAATAATGTACCTAGAAGAATAAATCAAATTAATATGCAAAGTAGAGAAATAGAAGAAAATGTAGAAAATGTTAGGGTAGAACCAGAACAAGAAAATTTTTAAATAAGCACCTACAAAATTTTAATGTTAAATGTTGTTATATACATCCTAGTGAATTTATAAAATTAGAAGAAAATAATAATAAATTAGAAGATAAAATTGGATTAGTAGTTGTTGAAGGAAATTTAGAAAATAAGAAAATTAGAATTTTAATAGATACCGGATCAGAAGCAACATTGATAAATGAAAAAATTATTGAGGATAATAAATTAGAAGAAATGATTAAAATTCCAAGAATTAAGTTAATAGGTGCTAATGGAAAAAAATTAGGGGAAATTAATAAGACTATAAATATTAGTATTAAAATTGGAAATAGTATATATAAAATACAAGGTTTGATTATAGGAAATATGGAGTATGATATAATATTAGGTACTGATGAATTAGAAAGAATGAATGTTATTATTAATTATGAAGAAGGTTGGATAAAATTGAAAGAAGAACAAATCAAATTAAATAAAATAAACAATAATGAGGAGATAATACATATAAATGAACTAAGAATTAATGGGGAAATGATGAAAGAAGGAGAAGATATAAAAAGTGATGATAAATATAAAGATGAAATTAATTTGTTATTTAAAAAATATCAAAATTTAATTACATTAGAGAATAATACTGCCAAAGAATATACTCACAGATTTGAAGTAAAGAATATAGAAAATTTTCGAGTTAAAACTTATCCAATTCCATATCAATATAGAAAACAAGTAGCTATAGAAATAGATAAAATGCTAGAAAATAATATAATTGAGAGAAGTGATACATCTTTCATTAATCCAATTGTAGTTGTGAAAAAAGGGAATGGAGAGTTAAGGTTATGTCTAGATGCTAGAAATATTAACAAATTTTCAATACCACAATATGAGAAACCTATGCATATTGAAGCAATATTTGGTAGAATAACAGGAATTGAAATTTTTAGTAAAATAGATTTAAAACATAGTTTTTGGTTAATACCTCTACATAAAAGTAGTAGGAAATATACTGGTTTTAGTATTGATGGTGTAGTATATCAATTTAAAGTAGTACCATTCGGTATACAAAGTGCATGTGCAGCTTTGGTTAAAGCATTACATAAAATTTTAAACAAATATGAAAATTTTGTTGTTCATTATGTAGATGATATATTAATTTATTCAAAAAGTGAAGAAGAACATAAAAAACACTTAAATATTGTGTTAAAAGAATTGGATTTAGCGGGATTGAAAGTAAATAAAGAAAAATGTCAATTTTTCTTAAAAGAAGTGATATATTTAGGATTTAAAATTAATAAAAATGGAGTAGAGATGGATACGGAAAGAGTAGATAAAATTTTAAAATTTGAGAAACCAAAAAGTTTAAAGCAAATAAGGGGATTTTTGGGAATGATGAATTATTATAAAAAGTTAATACCAAATCTATCAGAAAAACAGATTCCATTAGTAGAATTATTAAAGAAAAATGTAAAATGGAACTGGAATGAAGAAAGAGAACAAGCATTCAATGATTTAAAAAAAATGTTTACTAATAATTTGAAGGTATATCATCCAAATTATGAATTAGATTTTATATTAAGAACAGATGCATCAATTAATAAGTTAGCAGGGGTTTTAATACAAGTACAAAATGGAATAGAAGTACCAATATGTTTTATGTCTAGAGTCACAAAAATGTATGAAAGAAATTATAGTGTATCAGAATTGGAATTTGCGAGTATAGTTTTTTGTGTGCAAAAATGTCGATTTTATTTAATTGGAAAAAAATTTATAATTGAAACCGATCACATGGCTTTGAAGAATGTAATGGTCAATCGATTTAATAATAATAGGATATATCGATGGAGTTTATTATTACAAGAATATGATTTTGAAATTAGATATTTATCAGGAAAGGAAAATATTATTGCAGATACATTATCAAGAGAAAGTAGTGAAAATAAGGATAAAGGAAGAATAATACAAATTGGAATGAACAAATTAATAGAAGATGAAGGTATGTTTTCGGAAGAAGAAATAATAAGAAGTCAACAAAATTTAACAGAAAAAGAAAAACAGAATACTTTAATTAAAGATGGATATTATATAAAGGAAATAGGAAATGAAGAAGTTTATGTAATTGAGAGTTATTTAGGAAAACAAATATTAAAAAATTTACATGTAACATATGGACATATAGGTTCAAGAAAATTATGGTTATTATTTAGAGAAAATTTTATCATGAAAAAAGATCAAAAGATAGCAAAAGGAATAACAAGAACATGTAAGATATGTCAATTGAATAAAAATAAGAATAAAGTGAATAAAAATATTGGGAAAAGTGTTACAGCAATGGAAAAATTGGAAATAATAGCAATAGATTTCATTAGTAATCTAATAAGAAGTAAAAATAATAATAAACATATATTGGTAATTGTTGATGTTTTTACAAAATTTATAAAATTATACCCATGTAGAAGGACAAATTATAAAAGTATTAAAAATTGTTTACAAAAATTTATAGAAGAAATAGGTAAACCAAGGACATGTGTAATGGATAATGCAACGTATTTTCAAGGACAGAATTTAGAAAAATTTTTAGAAAGGAAAGGAATCAAAAAGAATTGTATTAGTATAAGACATCCTGCAGCAAATCCTGCAGAAAGATATATTAAAGAAGTGATAAAATTTTTACGAATAAGTTTAAATGGAAAGAAACATAAAGAATGGGAAAATTATATTAATAAAGTAGAAATGTATATCAATGATATTCCAAATGTAATAACAGAAGAAACACCAACATATTTAATGTTAGGTCAAAAACCAAAACGAAATTGGGAAGAAGAAGAAGAAAGAAAAAAATATGATGAAATTATAGAAAAAGTAAGAAAAAGGTTAATGGATGTGTGGGAAAAATATTATAAAAAAATTAAGAAAAAAGTGAAATATCCTGTAAGGTTTAAGAAAGGAGATTTGGTAATAATAAAAGCATATATAAGTGGAAATTTAAAGAAAAATGAATCAGGGAAATTAAAAGCTATATTTGAAGGACCATATAGAATAGTAAATGAGGAAGGTGTTAATAGTTATATTGTTGAAGATCCGATAACAAGAAATGTTAGAGGAGTATTTAATATTGAAAGCCTATATAGGTATTTTGAAGAAACTTAGAGTATTCAGAATTTGTGTTAATATGTTAATTGTTATATACTTTAAATTTTAAATTATTAAAATTTTTTTTCTAAAATTTATAAAATTTTAAATTTGGGAAATTGTTATGGTATTCAATAGTTGGTCTTTATATGTAATATAAGTGTAATTAAGACTAACTAGATATTAGAATTGAATAATCAATTTATGCAAATTATCAAGGAATCATAAATAAAAAAAAAAAATTTGGGTTGCGAGGTTTCTAGGGGGATAAAAAAAAAAAATTATTGATAGAATGTCATAGAATTTTGGAGAGTAAAGTCAGAGAAAAAGTTTAGGGAATTATATAGAATTTAAAAATTTAAAAAAACCATTATAAAGTAAATATAATAATAATAGAAATTGAAAATGAAGATAAATACTGAATGTTAATGAATATAAATATAAAAATTATAAAAGAAGATTAATGTATGAATAGAATGTTATAATAACTATATGGTAGAGTTAAATATGGAATAAAATGGATATATATAGAGAAGATTAATTGGATATTTGCATAGATTGGATTTTCAAAATAAAATAAGCATAGTTTATAAAGATAAGTATTTCTGGTATAATTTGTTATCAGCTGGTAATAGAGGTATATTAGAAATAGTTATTCGGGGATTTTAGGAAAAGAGGGCAAAATTTCATTTAAAATTAATTAGTGTTAAGTTTATGACAGGATAAATGATGAATGTTATATTGTTTTTTAAAATGTTGTAAAGAATTAATATATTTATATATTAAATGATGTTAAAATTGAGATGGACTTTTTAGTTTAATATTATCGAAGAACCCAACCTTGAAGAGTCACAAGAATACAATTATATGAGTATAGAGATCATAACAATATATATATGGCATTACATTAATAACATCTAGGCTTTAATATTGTTATATCTTATTACTTCCATACTTAATCTAGCCTTAATACCTATTCAACATCAGATAGTTAGCTACAAATAAACAAAATGTAACTTTATATGTCAATCTGACGATGCTTATTGAAACGAAACATGTCATCAATTTAAAAAATATAAAAAGTTTTTAATTAAAAGTGAAAGTTATATATTATTTTTATTATTCCTAATAAAATGAACTTTTAAATAGTAAGGGTCAGTACAATTAATTTTTTCATATGTCGTTTTAAATCACTTTGTTGTGTGAAACATTTTGAAAAAATTTCACATTTGAATGACTTTTCACCAGTGTGAGCTCTAATAATATGTTTTTTTTAAGACATTTTTTCGTGTGAAATATTTTGAACAAATTTTACATTTAAAAGGTTTTTGTTTACTGTCAGTTCTCATCTGTCCGTTTACTTTATCAAGATCGTTTAGATTAATGTTTTTGTATCGGAATTATCCCTTTCCAAGTTAACAGATTTTTTACAATTAACTGAAAAGTGGTAAATATAAAAATGGTTTAAAAATAACAATTTATCACAGAAAAATTGTCCACAAAAAAGACATGTTCCATAGAATTTCCCAAAGTGACGTAGCCAGTTTTTTGGCACAGATAGGAAACCTTAAATGTATAAGCTCATATCAATGGTAATAATGCTAAAAATTAATAGTAATACTTAAAATAAATTAAAAAAAAAATTAACTCCAACACTTTCTTATCAAAACAAAGCTCGATTAAGTCATCAATATATTTGTTTTTCCTTAGCGCTTTCATTCGAGACCCCACGCGAGTATATTTTAGTGATCGACCGAAATTCGGTTTCGGCTAAGAAATATGGTTTTGGTCAAAACCGACAGCAATTCGAGTGTTTGTGAAATATCATGAATCTTTCGGCTCCATTTTTGGGAAATTTTTTGTAAAAGTTTAATATTTTATCCACCCCCTAATACCCCCAATTCGCGATTTTATACTGGGGTGATAAACAAGTTGTTACTATCAAGTATAGTCCATTTTATCGTTTTTGGTCGATTTGATATTAGAAACCACTGAAATAAGATTAAACTGTCATCCAAGTTACCAATGGCGGAGAGTTTTTTTTTCTAAACTAGGTCGTAAGTTTCTGAAACTATCAGTGTGGTTTGACATCTACAAAAATATGACATTAATAATTATTAAATTAAACCCTTCAACAACGAGCCGTACATGACGGTTACTTGGAATGTGAATTAAGTCAAGACTTCCGTATTGAATACTTTTTATCTATCGGTGAAACAAGATGCAGTTACGTAAGTGTTGTATTAAAAAACAAACGTCCTCATTTAAATTTCTAACTTGCCTGTATCTGAGAGAGATGTAACTCTAAATTTACTTCGAGTATGATTTCTGTCATCGGCCAAAATCGGTGAAATGGACTATACTTTTGTAACTAATAGAACTTTAAATATATTAAAGTAAGGTTTGGCTTCGCTTGAAAAATCTGTTACGGACGGACACTAGTATATCTATAAAGATTCGGGTATTCTTCCCCACTTTCACGTCCCACAACCGATTTTCAACAAACAAACTCGCACAAAGTCATCTTTAATACAAAAAAAAACTTAATTGACATCGCTTTATTCGTTCGGGAGCTATGATGCCACATGCCACAGACACATACACATACATAGACACATCAAACTTATAACGCCCCTCTTTTTGCGTATAGTAAAACATCAATACTATTCGTTAGAGAAAAATTTGAAGAAACAATTAGATGGAACCTTTATAAAAATCTATATTTTTTAAACTGCTATGAGAATTTAAAGATAAATATTTCTTTTGTAAAATAATCTATAATGTAAAAATATTTGAATCCATCTGTATCCGTATCAATAACATCATCATTACAATTTATTATGCTATATAACATAATCGCTGGCACCACACTCAAGGTTTATGTGAAGAGTTTAGACATATTTATTAAAATTTTTGAATAAACTTCAAATTGCTTGTGTGAGGCAAAATAAAATATATAAAAATCAAAAAATACTTACATTTTTTCCTAGAATACATTTTGATTGTTTGCACAGTTTGTCCTACTTTAACAAAATCATGGATAGCTTTTGTACAAACAGGGAAATCAAATTTCTTAATTTCGATATCGCTTTTTCTTTCTTGAATACCCTCATTTGAATTAACATTTTCAGTTTTTATATTTTATTTGCTTATTAAAACATCACTTTTACGTAGAGACACTTTTTCTTCAGAACAGTAGTTATTCTATGTATGTTCTAAGTTACAACCCTTAATCGACTCGTTATGATATGCCCTAGCACCCCAGCCCTCGTGAGAGTACTATAAATTTTTTTCCGCCCCCAAAACGCTATGTATGTTCTAAATCGGATAGTTTTAAATGCCCACTGTATAATAAATCGACCGCAGGCATTCATGCGGAAATTGCAACTGTCTATAATTGTAAGCGAGCCATATGCGGGTTAGTATCTGTGATATCCAAGTTTAATTTTTCTTATTTTTGATTTAATAATATTGAGAATAACTTTAAAAATATAGATATGTAAATAAGCAATCTAGAAATTAATAATTCTACAATAACATTTAGGAAATATTACATCTGGTGTAGGAATCATGGAATATATGTATATATAAGCATAAATTGTTAATAACATAAGACTTTGAGGTCAATGATCGCGATTTTATTTCAAATACTTGTGCTATACAAAAACATATTATTAAATTTTAAATTAATAAATATTACTTAATTCCCAATATTATCTGTTATTTAATTCTCAAAATTTTTTAATATTACCTATAAACATGTATTCGTATGAGATGTTTAAGCGAGAATATCTGGCCGTTCGCGAACCGATTGCGAGTCTTAGGCAGGTTTGAATTTCTATTGCAGTTCATTTTTATATTTGAAAATTCTAGGTTTGGAAAAAATGTTGCATTGTTTTAATTTTACCTATAAATTCTATTATCTTTTATTAAGGACGTACATAGTTGGAATATAAATCTAGAGTTAATAACTTTTATATACAAGTCAACCGCAGGTATTCATGCGGAAGTGTAAGAATGTATGCATGTATATATATATATATACTAATTAAATAGATTTCTATCATAGTACTGTAACATCTTTGAACAGAAACGCAAAGAAACATTTAAAATAAGAATGGTATTAATTAAAACAAATTACATTATATTGGTGGCTATTGTTAACAACATATTATATACCAATATTCCAGCCGATGTTCAACATGTTGCAATTTGTTTTGATATGAAAATATGAAAGAAGATTGTAATAGAACTTCATGGATAGTATTGAACCATGCACATGAAAATAACGGTAAATTACCTGTTTTTTGGGTAAAAATCCCGGAGGTTAATGTACATACTTTTAATTACAAACTGAAAATTATATTCCCAGATAATTCTGAGGCTGATCAAGACAAATGGCAAGTTGTAAATCAAAGTCAATCTCTAAAAAAAGAAAGCATTTTAGAAGAAATTTCTAAATTATATAACTTAATTTGTTTAACAGTAGCTTTATTAAGTACCGTTATTATTGTAATACTCATTAAATTATTTGGAGAGAGGATAAGGTATCTGCTATAAGTAAATAGTTTAAATGAACATAATCTTTACTTGAGTTCAACGTACTAGAGTGACAACATCGTGAGTGTGTAAGAAAATGTCTTTATCAAAAATGTGTGTGAATAAACCGAAAAACGTATTCCTAGGAGAACGTCGCTTTTTTTTTAATTCGAGAAAATCAAAATTTATATCGATTTGTCTATTTGCTGATTTAGAATACGCTCCTTGTGTTATACTTTCGAACAGTAGAAATAACAATTCAACACTAATTTTGACACAAAAAGAATGGAGTGATATCATTGCTAACAAACAGTTAATCAATAGTTTTGTATATCAGTTAAATAATTCTAATTCAGTGGATATAGGACGATTAGCAGTGGAATTTCTACAATCGACACAGTGTATACGAATCTACAGTGGTGATGCAAGCATACGTTTAAGC